>JAQQAE010006035.1:0-17046 GCA_029823295.1 Pseudamia nigra
CAACCCTCTGCATTTATCCGGGCTTGGGACCGGCGTAAGAAAGAACACTGGCTTGTGCCCCCCCTCATGGCTGCATTAGGCGGCTACGTATTAAAGAGCTGTAATTCCTAAACCCTCCCTCCAATTTGGATGTGGATACTCTCAAATTACAGCTGAGAGTCTGCACTTTAAGCGCAGATTGATTATATAATTGTATCCTGAATATCTTTTCATAAACAACTAAAATAACAAAACATGTGTTCAAATATTTTTGGGTCTAACTGTACATTGAACCCATGTTTACAGCCAGACTGGACAACTAATGTTATGGTAAAAACCATTCAGCCTCCACCTTAAAGTGTTTCACTGCAAGAAAACAAGTGAATAAATTTTTTAGACATTCTCTCTCAATCACACACACATGCTTTTATTATCACGGACCGTTTGTTGATATTATCAGCAGCCTTCTTTCAAGTTATTCACAGACATGTCGGGAGGTGCTACGAGCGAGCAGAGCTGCCGCTAGTGTTTACTCCACTCTTATGTTATTCTGCTGCTTCACTGTAAAGTTAGTAGATACAGACACTGGGATGTTTATTACAATTTCAAGAGAGTTTTCTGTTTTTACCTTCGACACATATTTGCTCTCTGGAGCTTCTCCGCATGAGAAAATGTTACCTCCCTGCATAGTGCGTGTGAGGACACAAACACGGCTTACACATACTGTGGCTTGCTTAACCAATCAGATGGCGCCACGGGCGGAACAATGATGGAGATAGAAGTGGCAGGAGACAGAAAGACAGTGAGAGAGAGAGAAAGAGACAGAGGGGCAGCTGAGCCGAAATAATCCAGGTTTTAATTGATTTCTTGATATCGGCTCGTCGGATTTTAAAAAACACCGGTTCCAATATACGTCAAAATTCCAAATATTGGCGCTGATAATCAGTCGACCTCTAGTTTTGACATTCAGGCCATCGTTTTCACTCGGACATGTTTCATCCCAATGTGAGTGTGAATGGTTGTCTGTCTCTATGTGTCAGCCCTGCGATGAACTGGCGACTCATCCAGGGTGTACCCTGCCTTCACACAAGTCAGCTGGGATAGACTCCAGCACCCCCCTTCTCCCCCGACCCTCACGAGGATTAAGGGGTAGAAAATGGATGGATTGATGTTTCATCCCTGGTTACATCTGACTTTAAAGATGTTGGTTTTTAGAACCACTGTGATGCTGGTGTAATATCAGTCTTCGGATCTTTTGGACGTGTGGCCAACCTGTGATTGACAGATGTCTGGTGTGTACTAACATGTCTGTCCAGACTGTCCAGATGATAACAGTTTATTTTTCTAACTCATGGTGGATGTGTTCAAGTACAGACCAGATGGATCTGAAATCAGTTCATATCCGTCACTGTGTGCTGCCAGTCATGTGATGATTGTGTGATTCCTCTGTGTTTCCATGACGATCCTTATGGCCGCCCCATTTAGGTCTGTTGTTAACCTTCAGAGGGGCTGGATTTACTGGCTGTAGCCCCACCCTCATCGTAGTCTACATACTCTGTTTGTTAAATCAGTCACACTGTCATGTCCAATCATGGCCACAAAGGGCTGAGACACTGCAGGTGTTTTCATTGAAGAACAATCAGTGGGAAGGAATTCAGCTGCTGAAGAGACGGCTTGGAAAGAAAACATGTCTCTCCGTGGCAACAACTAGAGACCCCTGCCTTAAGCCTTCATGACCCTAACCCGAACCATAACCCACCTTAAGCCTTCATGACCCTAACCCTAACCCACCTTAAGCCTTCATGACCCGAACCCTAACCCACCTTAAGCCTTCATGATCCTAACCTTAACCCGCCTTAAGCCTTGATGACCCTAACCCTAACCCACCTTAAGTCTTCATGACCCTAACCCTAACCCAAAAAATGTCATTATTCCTGAAATGAGATTCAAACAAGATCAACTTTAAACTAACGATTTTCTGAGGCAGAACAAAACGCAGTGGTCATGAAGTTTACCTGTTCACCTAACCCAAACTGGTGACCTTTGACCTTTGACTTGTGTCCTCTCTGTTGTGTGGTTTCCAGTCAGAGGGAGCCAGGCTGCAGAGGGAGATGAAGGCGTACATGGCTGCCATTAAAGGTGAGTTTTACCACACCAGTCTATATAGTGCTATGAAGTACCACTACTGCATAAATACTAGACTATCCATCCATTTTCTACCCCTTAATCCTTGTGAGGGTTTGGGGGGGGGTGCTGGAGCCTATCCCAGCTGACTTGAGCGATGACGGAGTACACCCTGGATGAGTTGGCAGTTCATCGCAGGGCTGACACATAGAGACAGACAACCATTCACACTCACATTCATGCCTATGGACAATTTAGAGTGACCAATTCACCTAACCCCCTAGTGCATGTTTTTGGTTGTGGGAGGAAGCTGGAGTACCCAGAGAGAACCCACGCAGATGATTATATTAATTATCCTTGTTTATTTCCTTGGTTATATTTGCTTATTCTTTGTTTATTTTGTTTGTTTTCCTGATTATTTTTTATATTTTGTGGACTATTTTGCTTATTCTTTGGATTTTTTGCTTCATGTCTACTTAAGTTGGGGATTTTTTGTTTGTTTTGTGGATTATTTGTTTGTTGGTTTGTTAACAGGATTAAGCAACAGCTACTGACCAGATTTCCATGAAATTTGGTGGGAGGGTAGGGCTCGGGCCAAAGAAGAACCCAATAAGTTTTGTGAGGATACAGTTAAAGGTGGATCCAGGATTTAAAAAAAAAATCACTTTCTTTAACATTGTTAGGGTTTTTTCCCCCCACATTTTGGGTAACTTCTTAGTGAATAATGTCTGGATCTGGTTGAAAGAAGGGAGAAGGGTTTCTGTGAATATCTCCAATTTGTTGTGGATCCAAGTAAAAAACGGGATTTGGCAGATTCAGACATATTTTCATAGGGGGGTAGTCTTTTTCCAGCTCCATGTGACTTGTTTGACCAGCGCTCGTCAACGTCTCCTTCCGCCTCTCGTTCTTTCAGTTAAATAGTGCTTTGTCACCGTGTCCTAAGGCAGAAGAAGGCCTTGTATTCACCTCACGGACGCCACTCTTTATGAGAGCGAGCTTCACAGGACGATCCATACAGGCGCTCCTGGACACAGCAAACGCCGGCTCTGGTGAATAGGGAGCTCTGTGGGACCCCTGAAAAGAACCTGTTTGTGTGTATCTGTGTGTGTGCTCCAGGGTGGGAGGGGGTCCTGGAGCTGTTTCTGGCCATGTGCTCAATGTTCCAAAATGCATCTGAGGCTCCAAACGTGCAGTTTTTGGTGCATTTAACTGAATGCAACATGTCACTAGGGCTGCGCAGTAATTTGATAACTAAATTTTAAGTGGACCTACTACTCGTGGAAGATTCAGTCCTAAATTATAAGACCTCCCAAAACATCTGAGAATCATCATAAAGGGAAAGACATTTCAGTTTAACACACAGTTGCATAGTAGGTATACAGTTATTATAACAGCAAAAAGTGTTCCTGAGTCCATGCACTGATTTCCAGTAGAGAATCATGTCTATTTTTAATGCAGTTCCACCTGAGGACCCCCAAGATCACCAGCATCCAGTTTGACCTTCAACCTTACTCCTGATTCTCTGAATCTTTTGATTATATTATACACTGTAGATGGTGGATCTTCAAAGTTTGACACATTTTACTTTGACAAACATTTTCCTGAGATGCAGTTTGTCACAGATTGTTGAACCTCTGCCCATCTTTATATCTGAGAGTCTCTGTCTCTAGAAAAGTCTCCTCGTATCCCCAGTCATGTTACTGACTTACCAGTTAACCTATGTATCTATCCATTTTCTACCCCGTTATCTTCGCAAGGGTTGGAAGGGAGTGGGGGGCGGGGGCTAGAGCCTATCCCAGCTGACTTAGCGCGAAGGCGGGGTACATCCTGGATGAGTCGCCAGTTCATCACTGGGCTGACACAGAGACAGACAACCATTCACACTCGCATTCATGCCTATGGGCAATGTAGAGTGACCAATTCACCTAACCACTAGAGGAGGGGTGTCAAACTTATGCCATGGAGGTCGAGACCCTGCAGGCTTTTTTTTCAACCAGTCACTAAAGCAGATGATTTCACTGATTAGCAATCCTTCAATTTGAGGAGGAGGAGCTAATCAGTAAAATTTGCTGGTTGGAAGGAAAGCCTGCAGGGTCTCGGCACGAGTTTGACACCCCTACCCTAGTGCATGCTTTTGGTTGTGGGAGGAAGCCGGAGTTCGGAGAGAACCCACGCAGACACGGGGGACATGCAGACACCAGTTAACCTAGTTAGTGTCAAATGCTCCTCCAGTTTGTTTTCATTTGTTTCAGTTACTTTTCCAGCCTTTCGTTGCCCCCGTTCCAACTTTTTTGAGATGTTGCTGCCATCAAATTTAAAAAGAGTAATGATTTCAATGAAATGGTAAAATGTCTCAGTTTCAACATCTGACATGATGTGTGTGTTCTACCAGGAATAAAATATGGGTTTACGAGATTTGAACATCATTGTATTCTGTTTTTATTTACATTTTACATAATGTCTCATCTTTTTCGTCTTTTTTTCCTTTTGTGTGAATCATGTCTTTATCACATCCTCACAGTCTGTTTAAGATGTGTGGGGATGCAACATACAGTATAAGTTTGTACCCAGGTCAAAAGGAAAAGGATGGGAGGCTGATTAGGGCTGCAGTCTTCGTGGTCTGTGAAGGCTACACCTAACAGTCATTACATGTGACGGTTTAGCCCACGGACGCTGGTCAATTTGTGTAAATCAGCACAGCTGTTCTTACTTTTGTGTAATGACGTAGACATCTGTCGTTGACCTGCCGGTTTTTAGAGATGGAGGATGTTTAACTCATGTATGTGGTTATTTGGCTTTTTACTCTAATTCATGAATTGGAAATGCTCTATGTTACTTAACTGTGTACTCCTTAAAGCTCCCTGTTTCGGCAGTACTCCCGTCAGTCATGCGCGCAATGCATTATGGGATACGGTGGGCCATGAAGGATCCATCGGTTGTAGCCTTCGTTACCTGACCGATGAAGGCTGCATCTGTCGGCTGCATTTGAAGGAGCCATGGAAATGGGACAGCCTTCATGCTTGGCTATGACGTTGACGGTTTTCAAATGCAGCCCATGTCGGCTGCAGCCCTTGGATTGAGACACAGCACATGTGTTGCCGCATGGGCTTCCGTGAGAAAAGCTCAGCTTCAATCTAATTTCTGACTGGGCTCAGGTGTGGACAGGTGAGCTAATGCAGCTAGAACCTGCACGAGAAAATGATGAGCAACGAAAACACATGCACGTAGCAGTCTTTGTTTGTCCCACCTTTTGTATTTTTTTCATCTTTTTCCAACTTTATATTTCTGGGTCTTATTTGTAAATATTTTACAGCATTCATCTGTTTTTGCACCATTTTCATTTCATTGTCTTTTAGGCTGTTTACGTTTTATTCTGTTTTTTTGTCATCATTGTCTCTTTGCATTTTTTACGCTGTCTTTGCCTATTTTTTTGCTGTCATGCATTTATGTCTTTTTGCATCATATTCACCTTTTGTGTCTTTCATGTCACCGTTGTCTCTTTGCAGCTTTTACATCATTCTCAACTTTGTGCAACGTTTTTGTCATTGTTGTCTTTCATGTTCATTCATGTTTCACGTTTTTTTTTGTATTTTTCATCTTTCTTGTCTGGACTTCGAGCTGAATGGAGCCTTTGGAGGAGGAGCAGTGATCAATTATTCCAGCAATTACACAAACGTGAGCCGAAATTCAGGAAGACAGAAGAGAGAGAGAGAAGGGGAGAGAGGGGAGGTCTGTCTGTTAAATAGTCAAGTGCACTTTGGGTAGAATTTTGGAGCAGCCAGAGTGGACGCCTGGGTCTGAAACAGTAGCCGGTGAACGGCTCCATCCTCGTCCTCCGTGGTGGATCCAGGTCCAGGCTCGTTCTGTTGCTGCTGCCGGTCCTGGTCGACTCTGGGTGCAGATTCCCACTCGTCCCAGTGGTGTGGTGTGAGCATGCGTATGATAACAAAGCAGACATGTGCACCAAAGGCTGAGAAACCAGGACCCCAAGTCCTCTCTGCATGGGTCAATTAGGCTGCAGCCGCTGAAAAGGTAAGCAAATAAATTCCTCTGCAGACGTTCACCACTGCAGTCAATGGATAAAAGTTATGCATAACAACAAAATGTCATTATTTCTGCAGCTTTGTAATAACTTTTACAGAATGGATGAGGTAAGTTTGTTATTTTTCCAAGGAGAGAAAATGCAATTTCAAAAATGAATTACAAGGTGTTCAATGTGACAATAGAAAAAAAAAATCTGCAATACACTGTGTAAAAATCAGCCCTTCTTTATCAGTGGGATGCTATTCCGTCAGTGATGATGATTGTATCCTGTGTCAAATGCAAGGAAATATTCTGACTGAAAAACTAGACAGTTATACTTGCAGTGGGAGAAATGAAGTGCTGTTCTGAGTTTAAAAGTTGCAAAAACCCCAAAATGAGTGAAAGGTTGAGACTTTTCTTTATTTGTATTATTTTCCTCATTGTCCATTAATATTGAAGACATCCACACTGCAAAAAACACGTATAGAATTATGGAGGAAACAAAAAAGTGTTCAGCAAACTAGAACATGTTTTATATTTTAGATCGTTTAAAGTAGATCTGAGGACTCAGCAGATTGACTGGGTAGTCACCTGTGTTGACACAGGAAGAGTACACAAGTAAAAGTACAGCTACTTTGTCATTATAGTGACTCCAGTAGAAGTACTCATACAGTAACATACTTGAGTAAAACTAAGAGTATCTCATAACAATTTCAACATACTATACTGCATTCAAACAACTATTTTGCTCAATTTTGTTAATTTCCTTGATTATTTTGTTCATTTTGTTGCTTATTTTGTTGATTTTTATTCCGTTTTTTTGGTTATATTTTTGAAAAAATTTTAATTAACTTGATTATTATTATTTTTTTTTACTAATGTTGTTGCTCTCTTTGTTGCTTTTTTATTTCAATAATTAACTTCAATCTTTAATTTAAAAAAAATATTAAATTATTTTCTTTTTTTAATTTCAAACTTTTTCACTCCTACTCACTGAGGTGTGAATAAATGAGTAGAAGTACATTACATTAAGTAAAAAGTATTCTGCAAAACAACTACTCTCTGAAGTACTTAAAAAACTACTCAAGTACATGTAAAGGAGTAAATGTATCTGAGTACTCCCACCTACGTATGGTCTTCACATGGAACACTTTTCAGTTCACAGGGGAGTTAGAGGAAGGGAGGATTCAGTCAGTAGGCATATTAGTGCTACTACAACTACTGTTCAAATTCATATTATGTCAGAAACACTCAGTTAAGTAATGCGTAAAGACAGTCCATCATTACTTTAAGAAATGAAGGTCAGTTACCGTAATCTGAAAAATCTCAACAACTTTGAACGCGTCTCCAAGTGCAGTCGTAAAAACCATCAAACACTGATGACAGTTCTTTTCCAGTTTGGATGCCTCCAGAGGTGTTTCTACATTTTTGACTGAAACAAAGACACAGCTGAAAAAACAAACAAAAAGGACATAAAAGATCCAAGCAGTCAAAAATAACAAGCCTGTTTACATGCACACTAAAAATCCAATTATTATTCAATTTCTGGAGTTATCGGGTAATTCACATGATCATGTAAACAGCATCATGTCATATCTGACTAGGAGAAATTAACTCACCTAGATTTCTCCCCAATACTGTCTTTGTGCATGTACTATATATCCATTAATCTGAGTCATTTTTTTCTTTTACATCTGCAAAAAGTGTAGAAAATGGAACATGAGCAGAAGACAAAAGGCAAGAACGTGGTTTTTAGGAAGGAGTGAGCTATCACGCCAAGACCAAGGGTGGAGGCTGCTGTTTGAAGGTCAACCATCGTGGGAGATTGTCTATGTTCCCACATTATTGAGTAATCTTACTATATAATGGAGAAAAGTCTGTGTGTGTGTGTCTGCCTGTCTGAAGTCTCTTCCCTCCTCACTGGGTTGACCAATCACCTAACCCTTACCCCTTAATCTAAACCCCTATCACCATAAGAAGGGTTCTTCCCCTTCCCATGCTACATGCCTCCACAAAATTCTGTGCAAATTGGAGCAGTAGTTTTTGTGTAATCCTGCTTCCAGATGTGCATACAGACAAAAAAAAAAAGAAATCCTAGAAAGGTGGGAACATAGAGCTGGGACGGAGTATAAATGAAGCCTAGGTTACAGACCGATTAACTCCCACATTAGGACAGCTAACACTGAGACCACAGGCGTCACCATGTTCAAGACGAGGCAGGATGTTTTGAAAATAACAGGAAGTGTGAAACCTGTAAACCACAGTTTTTCAAATATTACAGTTCTGAAGCACATCGAAATGCGGCAGAACCAGTTATTAGAATTATCTTTTTACTCTCAGTTATTGAATTTTTAGCGTGCACGTAAACGAGCTCGAACTATATGAAAAACATAAACGATATGTGATGCAACAAGTTACAAGAGTAAAAGGTGCAAAAAAAGAAAATGAATAAAATACATGCAAAACAAGGAAAACAAACAAACAAAACAAAACAAAACAAAAAAGCAAATAAAAATAGACAAAATGACAACAAAAGAAAAAGAAAATTGGAAATTTAGCCTGTTCTTTGGGTGAACAAATTCAAATGAAGAAAATCTGAGTCCTTTTCATCATAAAGACAGAGGGATATATTTATCACAATTATCATTAAATATCCATCCATCATCTTCTACTTATCCTGGTCAGAGCCTCATCCCAGTTGGAGCTAGTATTGGCAACTAGGGATTGGACCATCCAGGCCCCTCCTTCAGCTGCCACCCAAACCACACAGCCTTCCTGCACGTGGTGGGCCCACAGGAAGGCATAGTCATAAGGGTCTTCTTTCTGAATCACTCTTAGTCTGACTTGTCACTTATAGGACCAATTTGCCTTGGGAGACCCTACCAGGGGCAAACTGGCCCTGACAACATGGCTCCAAGGATCACTCAGGCACACAAACCCCTCCACCACGATAAGGTAGAGATTCAAGGAGGGGATCATTAAATATTGCAATTTTAAAAATGTGTCATCAGAGCTGTAATTGTCAGTAGACACCCCCCCCCCCAGCTGTAGTGGAAAGTTTCGTCTATTTCTGTCTGCTGTCGTGTGACTCACACACCTGCACATGCCGACAGGATGTACAACAGTCTGATCACAGACAGAATGAAACTGAGTGTGTGTAAAATGGAAATGTGTTTCAACATGATGATATTCATTTTGCACAACTGTAGCGGTTACAATGAAGCTTCAGAAAGTTGAAACAGAAGCTTTAGTTCACTTCTTAGTGAGTTTGCAGTCAGACCGAGAATAATACATGATGAAACATGTCTGAGTTCAGTGGAAGACTATGTGTTTTTTCCTAGTTTTGTCCAGAGTTACTGTACTGTAGTGTCTAGTCTTTGTCATCTTCATAATGAGTCGTATACTTGATTTACAGGAGGATTTAAGTAAAATCTTTGACAAATATGACCAGGTTTATAGAAAATTAAGTTCAAGAATCACTAGAAGTGGCTTTGAAGTGGAGTTTTAACCCTAAACACTTTGAGCAGAATTAGTGCATTTACTCTGTGTTTTCACCACCTGATATAAACAGAAGTCTTCAGGCTGCAGTCAGTCTGTAATGATGCTCACTGTGTCAGATTAGACGACCGTCTACAACAACATCCTGAATTCACCCCACAAAGGATGGCATGGATCCACCCTGATGGCTGGTGCTACGTTTACAGACATGTACTCATACAAATCCCAGAGGCTGTTCAGGAGTGTTCTAGAGATTTAGCTGCAAACTTTAACTCTCTCCTGCAGACGGTTCTTCTGTTTCACTGACAATGAGCCATGTCAGCAGATAAAAACAAAGCAAGAATAAAACATCTTCACCCCTCCTTGAATCTTGGCCTTATCGTGGTGGAAGGTTCTGTGTGCCTGGGTGATCCTAGGAGCTATGTTGTGAGGGGTTATTCACCCCTGGTAGGGTCTCCCAAGCCAAACTGGTTTTAGGTGGCAGGTGATTCAGAAGATCCTTATGACTACGCCTTCCTGTGGGCCCACCACCTGCAGGAAGGGTCTTAAGAGTTCAGTGGTGTGTGGTTTGGATGGCAGCCAAAGGCAAAGGCCTGGGTGGTCCAATCCCCAGTTGGCAAAACTAGGGCTTGGGGTAGACCCAGGACATACTGAAGGGACTATTTCTCTCAACTTGCCTTGGAACGCCCAGAGGAGGTGGAGGAGGTGGTTGGGGAGAGGGAAGTCTTGGCTTCTCTGCTTAGGTTGTTGCCCCAGAGACCCTGACCAGGGTAATTGGAGGATGATGGATGGATACAACATCTTCATAACTCATATCAACATTAAAACTATGAAACTTCCAACAAAAAAACGCATAATCTGATGTGCATTCTTATGCACCACATCAACCTGGGGCTAAAACAGTGACTGATATCAGTATCAGGGTATTTGTACTGTATCACCACTTCAACAGTCTGTGTTTATCAAAACAGGGAAAATGGAGTCATCTTAAAATCTATGCATATAACCTTTGTTTTAATCACATTAATGGTTAAAAAGGATAAAAGTCATACAAGTCATTCAGTACAGGACCATGTTCAGAATCATCACTGCCAGGACCATAACAGCGTCTTCTGCAAACTTAATAATATTGGGCCCATCATAGAGATTTGTGCAGAAATTTAAGTGCACCCAAATGACCATGAGACGTTTGGATGAAGTTCTGTGATGTCAAAAATTTGGTCGTCAACAGGAGTCCAGCTGTTGATTCCCCAGCATCAATGTGTTTTTAATAGAAGAAGGAAGATTTAAACTTTTATAATCACTTCACACACTGAGAACCATATCAACAAAATGAACAAAACTGAACAGGACTAGTGCAATAATTAGCTAAATGAACCAAGATGGACCATAAAAAAATTGTACAGAAAATGAACAAAATATCATAAAACATGTAGAACAATCAACAAATGTGACAGAACAAAAAAGGCAGTGAGACTAAAGTTTAAAAAAGGAACGAATGCAGCAATGTTACAGGAGCATTATGTTAAATGACTCTGACACATGGACTGAATAAAAGAAGTGTGTAAGAGCACAAAACACAGGTGTGATTTTGCATCATTTGGAACACGTGTTCACACAGAAACACATCAAACTTCTTCGTTAGTTTTATTTTTCACCACTACAGGCCTTCTCAGCATCCATGGCAGCAAAGTGAAATTATTCAGAGTAAGAAAGGACAAAAGAAAGAAAAAGAAACAGGAAGAAAGATAAAAGCATGTGTGTTTGAGGGGGATTACTGCTCACTGCAGAATATTAACGAGGGTGGGTCTTTTGTCATTCTCTCGCTCTCTCGTTTGTCAGACACAGAAGCAGTTCCACATACAATCCTGCATTCGTTCTTGATTATAATTCTTTCTCAGTTTGCACATATCAATGAAAAACTTATGACACAGTAACAACAATGTAGTAATTAAGTCCATTTAGAATTGTTTTTCTCTACAGCCTAGTTTCTGTGTAAGTAGTTAATACACTGTTGCCCATGAAGTTTTAGAAACATTCCTTTTTTTTTAAAATTCCTATTTATACAGATCAGTAATCACTTTTGGAAGAAATTGATCAAAGCAGTTTTTGTATGATACTTGAAAACCCCAAATTTAATTCCTAATAGCACAAGTACAAATCAAATGCAGAAACTCAGAAAATGACAAATACATACTCACTTTACATTTGATGTCTACAATACATTTTTAAAAAGCTGGGTGAGTTCACCACGCTGTCACTTGAGCTCTTCATTTACCATCAGTCTGTAGACTTTTGGGAACTGAGGAGACAAACTGGTGTCACTTTTTGGAGTGGAATGTTTTTCTGTTCTTGCTGATGCAGGATTTGAGCTGCTCAACAGCTCAGGGTCTCCTTTTTCTACTGTTACTTTCCATGATGCGCTGAAACATTTCAGCCCCCGTCTAGTCGATCCTCTTCAGCATCAGGGGCCTCATTTATAAAGGTCTGCATAGGATTCATGCTAAAACCTAGCAAAAACAGCAAAAATATTCTGATTCATAAAGGTGTGCACACACCTGCATGCAGGTGGCGTGTGCCTTTTTCAGTCCCCAGTGTGTGCATAAGCAAACTTTGTAAATGAGGCCCCTGGACTCTTTTACTACGGAGCCATGCTGTTGGAATACGTGCACAATGTGGTTTGATTATCTGGATGAAATAAACAAGGCCCTGGAGTTAGAGAGTTAGAGTTTAGCTGGGGCCTGACATTTCGTAGCCTACCTGGCTGCTTCTTCAGAGCTAACTGCAGGTATGTGAGGCCTGCTGGTGTACGTTTCATGAGAGCGTGGTGAACTTTGGGTATGTATACCGCCGTGTGGCCCTGTGCCACGTGACAGGTGGTGGCGCAGTCCTCTGTGTCTGTTACAACCGTGTGTGCACTGTGTGACTTTAGAAACATGTGAACATGAAGGTATAGTATACTGAGTGACTGTTTCTGAGACAAATGTTAAGAAAAATGTCAGTCAATCTTAAATGAGCTCAGATAAAGTGGCAGTGTTTCTGGAGCTGGTTTATGCAGGGTTTCCTCTTTAATCTGCATATCATTTGTTCATTCCATTTTCCATTTAAAACAAAACAAAAAACCCCGAAAACCACTTATTTTTTCAATTTTTGTTTCTAAAACCAAAACAAAACAATGGACAATGACTTGTTCCCTGATTTCCAATTCAGTGCTCAGACTGAAAATGCAGAAAACGAGACAATGACTTGTTTTTTCTATTTTCATTATTGTATTTCTGACACCGGACGTGACCCGGGAGTGACTCGTACTAACCAGAAGAGTAAAGGAAGCCGGTGCGTTTGGAAAAATACACCTCATCGCTGGCTACTTGTCTTTAAAGTGCCCTTAGCATGCTCATTTACAGAGATTTTATTTAATCTCTGGGTATCTCTACATTAGCTTTGCAACCATCATCAATCCAAATAGTCTATAATTACAGTATATTAGAAAGAAAACACGCTAAACATCTGGATTAACAGGAGTTTAGCTAGGTATCCATCCATCAACTTCCACTTATCCCGGCCAGGGTCTTGGGGGCAGCAGCCTAAGCAAAGAAGCCCAGACTTCCCTCTCCCCAACCACCTCCTCCAGCTCCTTTGGGGGGTCCCCCAAGCATTTTAAGGTCAGCTGAGAGACATAGTCCCTCCAGCGTGTCCTGGGTCTGCCCCTGGGCTTCTGCCCAGTTGGAGCTAGTTTTGGCAACTAGGAATTGGACCACCCAGGCCTCCGCCTTCATCTGCCACCCAAACCACACAGCACTGAACCCTAAGGGCCCTTCCTGCAGGTGGTGGGCCCACAGGAAGGCATAGTCATAAGGGTCTTCTGAATCACTCTTCTGACCTGTCACCTAGAACCAATTTGCCTTGGGAGACCCTACCAGGGGTGAATTTCCCCCAAAAACACAGCTCCTAGGATCACTCAGTCACAAAAAACCCTCCACCATGACAAGGTGGAGATTCAAGGAGGAGATGATGAACTGTAGAAAAATTCAACATTTTACATGGAGACTTATCATAGTTACCGGTAAATGGTTGCACTATTTTCCAGTGTAGTGGTGATGCCTTCATCATCATGTTTACTTCAGAAATGCTCTATCTGGAATGCGCTTTATATGCTCAGTCATATTTCCAGACAGTTGACAGTGACGCTCATTCCCTCTGAGATGTTTCACGAAGTGTATTTTTTATGATTACAACTTTCAGATTTTTTGGAATCAGGGTTCACAGATTGTTGGTCAGTCTTTTACTTATTTTGCTCATATTTGTTCATTTTCCACAGATGCCCCATGTCCAAACACACACAATGTTCAAATGAAAAAAATACCCCCTTGCACACACTCACGTATAATTCATATGTAATTGCATGCCCACTCACATAATCTCACACACACCCCCACACACACACACCCACACACACACACACACACGGATGGGCACAGAGTGGTTTTTGTCAATGGTGTCTTTTGTTTCTTTTATCTCGGCTGCAAACAAAGCATTCCTGTGTACGAGAAGAGAGGAGAGAGAGCGAGAAGGAAGGAGAGAGGAAGAGGAAAAGGAGAAAGAGAGGAGAGGGAGATCAAGAAAATCATCACCCCTTTTGTTCGGCACCAGGGAAAAAGTTTTGATTCAGCTTTTGGACTGGGGCAGGGGCAAGTACAGGAACGTGTTGCCATGGAGATGGAATACATCTTACTAGAGAGGTGGGTCGAAAATTGAGGAAAAAACAGGGTCTATCGCCTTCCCCTCTTACATTCTGCCACTCATTCAGCCTGTTTGTTATCTAATACAAGGCCAGAGAGGGCCATGGGGTGCAATTTGTTGTTTTTCTCTGTGTCATGTGAGTTTGTTGTGTGAGAGTGAGAAAAGGCGAGCGGCCATGCAGAGTTGAAAGAGTGAAGTTTTCAATAGTGTCATTGTAATTCCGCAGCTGTGAGGGGCTCATCCTTGCATAATCACAAAACTCACATGCAATTAATGCTGAGTTGTTACATAATGCAAGGTCAACGTTGCAGAGAGGCCAGTTTGGTTTACAGTAAATGGCCAAAAGTATGTTGACCCCCGGTTTACATTCTATGTTTGGTTTTGGACAATGAAACTGGTGTTAGTTCTGGTCTGGTTGGGTTCGTTCCACTCAGTTTATCTGGTCTCTTCTTTTTGCAGGTAGAGTAACCAGAAGCAGTACACAAGTAAAAGTACTGCTACTTCATAATTACAATGACTCAAGTAGAAGTACTCATTAACATCAGGACTTGAGTAAAAGTAAAAGTCTATTCAAGTAGTGCGTAACTTCATAATATATAATTTATTACAACATCATACAGTATATTACATTCAAACAGGATTTTTAAAAAAGGTGATTATTTTGACAATTTTTGACCATTTTGCTACTTATTTCCTTTATTGGTTAATTTTCTTGATTATTTAATTTTGTTGCTCATTTTATTGATTATTCTGTTCATTTTGTTACTTTGCTAGATTATTTTGATGCTTATTACTGCTTATTTTTTCATTTTTGGGAATATGCTTGATTATTTTCATTATTTTTGCTCATTTTGTTTATTTTGTTTTTAAATAAATTTTCTTGATTATTTTGACCATTTTGCTGCTTATTTTGTTCATTTTTGTAAATTTACTTGATTATTTAGATAATTTTTGCTCATTTTGTGGCTTATGAAGAAAAAAATTGGCCACATTGTGTCCTGGCTAACGAAAAGATTCGGGTTCCAAATTTCATACTATGGAAAGATTTAGGAAATGACGTTCGAAATTCGGGTTACGAATTTTTTTTGTAATGTGAAAGACTTAACTTCCGGGTCTATCTCGGCCGACTTAAACATCAACGTGAACTCCTTGCTGTATATTTGCCTTTTTTCACCTAAAATACTGCTTCATTTTGTGTTTTTCATCATGGGACCTAAGAAAAATGGCGTCTCCGTTTCATTCTCCTCAAGTAAGTGTCTTTATGAATCAATAAATGTGCACGTACAGGTGTGTAATACATACAGTACTTTATATTGGAGTTTTCGTGGGTCCAGAATGGATTAATTGGTTTTACATGTATTCCTATGGAAAAACTCGCACGCTAATGAATGATTCGCCCAATGAATGTGATGCCAAAACAGATTAAATTCATTTGCCGGGGCTCCACTGTATTTAGATAATTTTTGCTCATTTTTTGATTATTTTGTTTTTTTTGTTAATTTTTCTTGATTATTTTGACCATTTTGTTGCTTATTTTGTTCATTTTTGTACATTTCCTTGATTATTTAGATGTTTTTTGCTCATTTTGTGGCCTATGTTGTTTTTTGTTAATTTTCTTGATTATTTTGACCATTTTGCTGCTTATTTTGTTAATTTTTGTGATTTTACTTGATTATTTAAATCATTTTTTGCTCATTTTGTGGCTTTTTTGTCAATATTCTTGATTATTTTGACCATTTTGCTGCTTAATTTGTTCATTTTTGTGAATTTACTTGACTATTTAGATAATTGTTGCTCATTTGTGGCTTATGTTGTTTTTTGTTAATTTTCTTGATTATTTTGACCATTTTTCTGACCATTTAGATCATTTTTGCTTACCTTGGTTTTTAGTTGATTAATTTTGTTGATTCACTTGATTGTTTTGTTAATTTTTATAATTTATTATTTATTCATGTTTTTTTCATTTCAACCGTTTTACTCCTAATCATGAAGGTGAAATGTAACAGAGTAAAAGTAGCAAGTATTCTGAAAAAAAAAAAACTCCTCTCAGAAGTACATTGTTTTTAAAGAAAACCTACTGAAGTACATATAAAGGAGTAAATGTCCTTGAGTACTGCTCACCTCTGGTTTCCACTAAATGGACTCTCATATTTATGAGTTGGACACTTTTCAAGTAGGCTGCGGTTGGACCAGCAGTTATAATCTGGTAAAATTTACAGTTGTATTTGTTGCAGATGTTCATTAATATGCACTGTCCTTAATAAATAAATAAATAAATAAAATAAAATTCATTTTACCTGACCATAATGAAAAAGGAAAAAAAACAATCTTAAAAAATAAACAATACCGAAAAAAAAATTATGAAAATGAACAAAGAAATCTACCAAGTGAACAAACTTGATCAACTAAAACACTGAACTGAACTAAAATTTGCAACATTTAATACAATGACAAATGAAACAAATGTAAACTAACAAAGTAACACAAACTACAATGTACTGTAATGTGTCATTATTCAGTCACACCTCTGCAAAAGTCATACTGTATCAATAGCAGTGGTGGGCCGTCAGGGCCTGCAAAGCCTTCTCTGCTGGCCTAAAAAATTTCTGAATCACAGACTGATGTTAATTATATTTTATCCATGAATACTTATTAAACAATTCCAAATGGTCTGTCCACTTC
>JAQQAE010006036.1:0-17046 GCA_029823295.1 Pseudamia nigra
GTATTCTTACCTTGGCTTATGACTTGGTAGTGTGTCTGTGGACACTGCACACGTCCATAACTGTAAACAACTCCAGAAACTGTAGCTGCTGGGTCTAAGCACGGCTCCAGCTTGTTTATGGCTACTGTTGTTAGCTACGGCTACAAACATAGCCGGCTCCGGAGTGGAGTTGGCTTATGATGGCAGAGGCTAGGACACGCAGGACCACGCTGTCGAGTTGAGCTGATTCATAGATGCTGATGGTGAGGCAGTCTTGTCTTGTTTCACAGCTAGCTAGTCGACATAACCTGGGCATAGACATGTCTCGACTTCTTTTGTTGAGTGGATTTTTTTTTTTTTGTTATCCGGTTCAAATTTTTTGCCCCCTCCCCCCGTATCTGAATTTTTCGCTGTCTGAAGCGTTCGTTAAACGGAGTACCACCATACTAACATTTGCTGTCATTTTTATTTGATATTTACATTATTTTTTCTTTTTTCTCCCCAATAATATTTAGGATTTTACTCTCTAAACATAAACTAATTCCTGCCTGGATAAAGTTACTGGTTTGATTAAATTTTGACAACTTGGAACACCCACAATTTCTGAAAAATTGAGCAAGAATTAAAACTTGTCTCTGATTTGTTGTACTGTGGGTGATGTGCAAGAATGAATCCATGAACCAGTCAGGCAGAAATGTGAATGACTGTTTTGACAGGGAATACGTGTCTCGTAATTCAGTGTGTGTTTTTACAGAATCAGCTTCACACCTTTAACGACGTCTGCAACAACGAGTCCCTGGTGTCCGACACAGAAACGTGAGTCGCTTTGAAGGTTTTACTCGCACAAAGGTGCCATGTTAATTGAAAATGAATCATATTTGCACTAAACTCACACAAGTGACGAGCTTCTTCAGCGCTAGAGCCTTATTAAACTTACTGACTGTTCAGGCACATCGTTTTCCTTATCGAAATCTGTTTGTTCCTTCAGGTCCATAGCGAAGGAACTAGCTGACTGGCTGATTCACAATAACGTCGTGGAGCACATATTCGGGCCAAATTTGCACATTGAGGTGAGGCCTCTGATAACAGGCAAGTGAATTTATCAAAATTGGACCCCAAGTACAGATTTAGACCCAAGTCTTGCATGGAGGGCAGTTGAGCAGCCTGTTGTTGTAGACGTAGGCAACCGGTGCCAAGTTCACACAACTACATCATCAAATCTTAGATTCAACCTCTGAACTTTGGAATGAAAACGGTTTTTCTTTTTATTTATGCATATAATTTGAAAAACAAGCATGAACTATTTTGAACATTTTTTAATACAGCACAAGGCTAAAATAGTAGCAGATGGGGAAATGAATTGCATATTTATTGACTTGTATGGTCAACATTTTCCTGCGTAGATTAAAAACTGTAAGCTTTGTGCAGCAGCCAAACTGCTGTAACATGCAGACGGACATCTGGTCATTTTTGAGCAGAATCAGCCCCGTATTGACACTAACAGCCGCTGTGTTTTCCAGATCATCAAACAGTGCCAAGTGATCCTGAACTTTTTGGCAGCCGAGGGCCGGCTCAGCACGCAGCATGTGGACTGCATCTGGGCCGCGGCTCAGGTACGAGGAGAGTCCACGCTTGACATGACACACCCCTGAATGCACCATGTGACTTTTACCGTCACTCTGACCGGCTGCTGCTGACGAGGCAGCGTTGAACTCAAGTCATGGTTTTTACAAACACTTTAATTTTTGATCAATGTCAGCGATATAAAAAGCACGAATAACATTTTTTCTTGTTAATATAGACTATAATTGAGGAAGCACAGCTTTTATAACCGATTTATTTATTTTCTCCATTGAATGAAATGAATGGAAATTCATATTTATGTCTTTACTTGATAACGGTAAGAAATGAGGCCAGATAAAGCTATATTGTAATTTTACCAATATTAGCTACACTGCTGATCCAAAACTGGCAGCGGCACATCCCAGTATTTCATTGAGCTGCTTTAGCTTCGACATACAACCGGGGAGAAAATCAGTTTTCATTGTTGCAGGGGGACAAGAAACTGTAAAATTTCAGAGGGTAATGTTTTATTTTTTGGGGGGGGGCATAAAAAAAGCAGACTGTCGGCAGCAGTGACAATACATTGCTACATTTAATGCACGTTTTGTTTTAGCGTGTTAGCGACTAACAGCTTGTCGATCTTGTTAGCGTAACCAGTGTGTTGTGTTTATGTAAAACAGCGACAGACTTTGGCCGAAGGAGCTGAGTTTTGTTGCGTAGACGGTGGATGAAGAAGTGGAGATAAATAACTTATTAACTGTCCACTCATTAAGGTTTTAATGTCCGTTACTCAAAATCTTTCCTCCACTTTCACCCCGTCTCTGTGCGTCAGAGACAAACAGACTGGACCAGACCACTCTGAGGACGGGGGGTAGGGGGGGTGTTTCTGTAGTTATAAAGGTCAATGTGGCTTCAAATAGTACCACTTGTATTATGCCTTTAATAAATGTTACTATACTGTTTGAATGAAAAATGATTTGGTTGAATTTGATTGACAATGTGATTATATTGTGTGTGTGTGTGCGTGGGGGGGGGGGGGGTCCAGACGTGCTCTGTAATACCTTCTTGAGAACATCCTAAAGATTCCTAGTGGGTTTAGATCTGGTCTCTGATCTGGTGCTGTGCCGACCTCTCTGTCCCTGTTTGAGCCTCGTGAATCCTGGCAGCGTCATCTTTGAATATGCCTGTGTTGTCAGGAAAAAAAAACGACCTCGGTGATGGAATAAATGAGAACCTTCTTCATTGCATCAGTTAGAATGAACTTGTTGCTGCTGGAACATATTAACGACGGCAGTGATTATCCAGTGGAAAGCTCTTGACAATCTGTCTATAATGTACTAATATTTCCATTTTGCATCTAATGACTATTTTTTTTCCTCCTCTTTAGTGGAAACTAAAGACCACTGCTCTCTGTTTTATGTTTCAGCTGAAACATTGCAGCCGTTACATCCACGACCTTTTCCCTTCACTCATCAAAAACCTGGATCCAGTGCCTCTGCGCCATGTGCTGAACCTGGTGTCGGGCCTGCACCCCAGTGCACACACCGAGCAGGTACATCCTCCTGTTGAGCTGAATGCTCCTCTCCTGTTGTAGCTTGAAGCCACCGTGAGAAACATTGTCCATTGAAACTTGATTCTGCATGATTAGCTTATTGCTTGCTGCGCTCAAATCCGTAAACCACGAGTATTCAAACTGGTGAACGGTTAGGTTTAGATCTTCTTAGATCTTCAGGGATCAGTGTTATTTTATCTGTTATGTGTTATCATGAATGTTAATCCTTGTTAAATGCATGAAAACACTATTCACATGCTTCTACCTCTGGATATGCACTGTGTTCTGTTTGAACACTGACATCAGCAGTCCTTGAATTAAATATAGTCTGCATCTTGCTGTAGTAAAGGAGCAGTGTGTAGGATTTAGTTGCAATTGAAGTTGCCAATATGCAAATAAAACCTCAAAACATCTCAACTTGCCCCGTCCGTCTCAGTGGGTTTCAGAGACCCTCTAGGGCCTGTAAATATGTGAAGCCCCCAGAGTTTGATTTGTTGATTCTAACCTGCTGTAGAAACACTGTGGACTCTTTGGGAGGGGACCCTGTCCTTCTGTAGATATATTTGGTTCATCCTAGGGTAACAGTAACAGTCTGAGGTGATTATCACTAATGAAAATATAATTATGCATATTGTTACAGATTCGTAGTTATAAATGAATAGATGCGGGTGCTTAAAGTTGAGTGGTTCCCTTGGATCCAGGGTCACATGTCCTTCTGTCCTCAGACATTGTACCTGGCGTCCATGTTGATAAAGGCGCTGTGGAACAACGCTCTGGCAGCCAAAGCCCAGCTCTCCAAACAGAGCTCCTTTGCCTCCCTGCTCAACACGAACATCCCCATGGGCAACAAGAAAGGTCAGTTCGCTGCTTCAGCAGTGATGGGGGTGAACTGTAGTGAGACTCAACTGGAAAATCCAAAATGTCACTCAATTATCGCAATGCTTAGTGTGTGAAGGCAGCTGTGGCCAGAATCATCTGGCATCATCTGCTGATTTATTTATTTATTTTTTTATGCTGAGTCTGATTCTCAGCCTGTTTCGCCTTCTGGCTTCAGGTTCACCAGCTGCAAGTCCGGACAGCAGTGACAACAGTGACACGCAGCACAGTGGAGGCTCTGACATGGAGATGGACGACCAGATCATGGCCGGCAGCAAACGGAACCAGCAGAGGCTCTCGGACACCGAGGTACACGTTTCACTGACTGTTTGAATGAGTCAAACAGGCCTTGGACTCTGTTGGCTCATTCGTGGCAGCTTCTTGTGTTGCGTCATAACTGGTTTTCCTTCTGTTGCTTCAGCCTGACCTTAGAAATCCGATAACTCGGAGTAATCAGATAAGATGAATAATTGGATTTGACGCGTTTACCTGCACTTCACAAATACGATAATGAGAAACCATGGTTTACATCTTTCAGTCCATTATGGGATTTCTTTCATAGTACATATGTATGTAGACTCGTTGCTTTGTGTTATTTTCAAAACATTCTGTTGAGGGGATGGAGGATGTTGGAGGTTTTCAGTTTATTTAACATGAATTGTATCTTTTCTTCATCCAGAAGTGACTCTTTAGACTTTCCTCTGCTGCACGCTTTGTTTGTTGTCTTTTTCTTCCACTCACGTTGTCATGACGTCACCTCTATTTCCTACAATTTTTTTTTTTCCCCCCTACACATACACAGATCAATAGATATCTGATCACTTGGTATACATGCACTAAAGTATCAAGAGTACCGTATTTTCCGGATTACACGTCGCGGTTTTTTTGCATAGTCTGGCCAAGGGAGCGAAAAATATACTGGAGCAACTTGTATATTACATATTTCAAGTATCGGTTATTTGTCACTGTAGGCTTGTGTACCTGCATCTGCCGCGTCTGTATTACTGACAATTTAAAATGTAAACATTACCGGTAACAACCGTACCTGCCATCAGCTTAACACTGAACGTGTCGGCGCCGTCACTCACCCGGGGAGGCGAGCCGTGAGTTCTTGCTTCTGGCGTCAAGCGCGCGGCCGCCTGTTCCTCGAACAAATGCGACCTGTTCTGCAGAGCGACTTGTACACGGGTTTTTTTTTTTTTTTTTTTTTGTCCTTCTTCATTATGCATTTTTTGGTTTGTGCGACTAACATTGCGGAGCGACATATCACCGGGAAAATACGGTATTAGGGGGGAAATCCAAGTGTGGTAATCCGATTTCTCAAAATCAGATGACGCTCATCACATCACGCTGTTTACATGGTCACTTCGTTATCTGATGCCTCCAGAAATGCCATAATCGGAGTTCTGTACATCTAAACGGGCTCATTGATGTAATTGTCCCTAAATCTTCAAGCCTTAAATTAAGCAAGGGAAATACCTTGATAGTTAGCCTCCATAACGATGTGAATTCATAATCCATTATTACATGATGTCATGAGTTTCCAGAAGGGACAGGAACACAATGGAAGTGAAGCCTCGCATTTTCAAATGAGGCAGATTGAAAATTAATGGATGTGTGAGGCAGTTATCCATAGCCAGGCGGTTACTTGTAGTCGAGTGTGATTGGCAAAGAGCTGTTCTATTTATGTATACGTATTTTTAAATTTTATATTGATTCAAAAAAGCAAATTTTTACAGTAAATGCTTGATATAATGTTCAAAACAATACAGGCCCTTCGTTCCCACTCACCTTTGTGACAGGTCGTGCCTGGGGTGTTTCCCATAGTGACGTACCAGGCAATATTTGAAAGAGAATCATGTCCTTGTATCAGAGTGAAATGATCCTGGTTAAATAGTTGTGTGTTATATCAACTGTAACGAGATACAGTATTCTGAATAGAAATTAGACAAATATACTTGGTAGGATTTTGCAGTGTTTAATTTCCACCTGTCAGTTAAAGAAGTTCCCCATAATCCCTCAGGAGTCGATGCAGGGCAGCTCAGATGAAACAGCCAACAGTGTGGAGGAAGGCAGCAGCGGACCAGGCAGCAGCAGCGGCCGCAGCGAAGCGTCCAGCAACGAGGCCGCCTCCAGCCGGGGCAGCCAGTCGGCCGGGAGCCCCGGCAGTGAGATGCACTCTGACGACATGGCGGACAGCGAGGCTTTAAAGGAGGACGAAGAGGAGGACGAAGAGGAAGACGAGGAGGAAGACGACGACGACGACGAGGAAGAGGACGATGAAGGGAACCGCTCGGCTGCTGAAGGCGTACAGCAGAAGGACGCGCCGGAGCCGACCGAGTCCAGAAAGAGGAAGGCGGGGGAGGCGCTCGGAGAGGGGTCGAGTCAGGGAGCGGGGCCTAGTGGATCAGGGGGCGGAGCTAAAGCCAAGGTCCTCCCCTTTAACACGGAGGCTTCTGCCGTCATGGTAACAGCAGCCTCAACATCGTTGGACGGCCGAATGAGAATGTTGGACCCGTGCTCTGCTTCGTCGTCTGCTCGGCCCGAGGGAACGGACCCGCAGCAGCCCCCTGACATGGGCCCCTCGCAGATGGTCCAGGGGTCTCAGGATCCCCCCTGCCTGCCACGGCCCGCGGACTTCCTAGGGGAAGCCATGGGCAGTGAGCTCTTTAACTGCCGCCGCTTCATTGGCCCCCAGCACCACCACCACCATCATCACCATCATCACCACCATCATGAAGGGTAAGTTTTCAAATGAAAAGCAAATATCTTGTTTTTTAGCGTGACACAAACACAGAGGAGGACTTTGAAAGGCTGATTAGTGAATGTGACAATATTACTTGTGGGGGAAATGAGGGTAGGTTTTGGCAGTGGCAGACGTCTGCGCGCTCTGAGGGCGTCGGATACAGGGATCTCCATCTGGGGAGACGCTAAATGAAAGCGCCGTGGTGAAAATTATTATAGCTTATTTGATCTTCATCTTTGTCATTTCCTTGATGGAACTCCTGGCTCAGTCCCATGGTGGAGGACATGCTCAGTGCCGACGACGTCAGCTGCAGCAGCTCCCAGGTCAGTGCCAAGTCGGAGAAGAACATGGCCGACTTCGATGGTGAGGAGTCGGGCTGTGAGGAGGAGCTGGTGCAGATCAACTCGCACGCTGAGCTCAGCTCTCACCTCCAGCAGCACCTCCCCAACCTGGCCTCCATCTACCATGAGCACTTGGTGCAAGGTGAGCCATGAGGAGGGACTGTTTAGGGCTTTTCAACATTTTCAGCCGTTACCGTATTTTTTGCACTATAAGGCCACCCTCCAAAAAATACCCGAATTTTATAAGGCGCATTACGCAACACAAAATTTGATAAGTCAAACTTTTATTAAAAATTTAAAATATAAATTAAAGTTATTCAAGACTTTCCACAATAACTCAACATTGTTCAGTTTGTAATACAGCAAATACAAACCTACGGTGAGCAAAAAGCAGGAAAAATCCATACGTAAGGTGGTATTTTGCTGTGGCGACCCCTGAGGGGAGCAGCCCAAAGGAGGAGGAGAACAAGAAGGTGGTTCACTGTCGAGCTTTGAGAAAAATAGTCTTATGTGCACCTTATAGTCTGGAAAATACGGTGAATGTAACAGAGTGTGCTTGCATAGAGCTGAGGTGATAAACAGATAATCATTGCCATTGTGATTATTAATGGTTTATTGTCGTCGTTTTTCTTTTGTTTCCATTATGATCACGACTCAGATTTTGTTCTTAGATTTTTTTTTTAAATGACGTAATGTGAAAGTATATGCAGTTTAAGAATTTTTTTTTTTTTTTGCCTTTTTACGTCGCTCTTGTCACTTTATTTCATCCTTTTTTCATCGTTTTGAACTTCAACATTGTATTTTACCTTTTTGCATGTTTTGAACTTGAATGAAATGATGATTTGACATTCATCAACTAGATTTATATCCTGAGAAAGTTTTGGGTCTTACTGTAAAAGCCCTAAATTTTACTCGATGTATTTGAGGTAGTTGTACTGTATTTATTTGCATTAATACTGATTCCATTTCTCCATCTCGGAGGCAAACATTGTACTTTTCCCACATCCTGTTGATGACAGTAAAGCCACAGAAACCTGCCTCTGTAATGAGCGATGGCACCAGGTTATTAAGGGTGTGTTGTGTTTCCTGCAGGTCCAGCTGTTCATAAGCACCAGTACTCGAGTAGCCACGCTGTGACCGACATCAACCTGGACAACGTTTGTAAGAAGGGCAACACCTTATTGTGGGACCTGGTCCAGGATGAGGACGCGGTACGACACTCCTCCACTGTCACACCACATACATCCCATTTCTTAGCACCTAGTTTTGTAATAGTGCAGAATTATTACACCAAAATATTTAATCATTTAAGTGTATATGAGGTTAAAGAGCTCTGTTTGTTTATTCAAGGTGACTTGAGGTAAATGTTTCATAGCTCAGAATTAAAAGTAGGGATTTAATTACATGGTGCATGGTACATTTTTCACCCAAAAACCTCAAAATATTTATTTTACCGTCATCTATAAGAAAGAAAATGTTAAAAAAAGATGTCTGTCGGTGAGTTAACAATGACTTTTTAAAAAATAAAATCATTCAGTCTTTCGTTTCTGTTTATATTTCCTAATATTATTATCATGATATTCATCAGGTTTAGTCTTGTTGGTGGATGTAAAGATTCACTAGAGTATGAAATATCTGGGTATTTATTTTGGAAAAAGGCTGTTTATGACTGATAAGTAGAACCACGTATTTATAAGCCTTAATAAGAAATTATTCCCTCCACCAGGAGTAAATAAAAGCTCTTAAATGAACTTTTTTTTTTTTTAGATCCATCTGTCAGAAGGGCTGATCAACGAAGCAGAGAAGCTGTTGTGTTCACTCGTGTGCTGGTTCACCGACCGACAGATCCGGATGCGCTTCATCGAAGGCTGCCTCGACAACTTGGCCCACCACCGGTAAGTTCACCCCTCAGTGTCAGAGCAGGAGCACGGATTTTCAGCATCACGCCGGTGGGCAGGGCATTATGGGAAAAAAAATATTCTGCTAGAGTATGTTTTGTCAACACTGCGATTCAGTGTTTATTGCAATAGAGATTTTTTTGGAGTAAATATTACTTTTCTCGCTGGAACCATTCAATGTGTTATAGAACTATTGCCTCGGCCAACGAGGTCATGTATTTAATCAGAATTGGTTTATTGACGTTTGTGTTTTGTTCACAACATAACTCAAAAACTTATGAACAGATTTGGATGAAATTTTCAGGATTGGTCAGAAATGGCACAAGGAAATAACAACATACAATTAATAATAAAAAAGATACAAAATATGAAAAACAAATGGGCAAACACACATACTAAAATAAACTAAAGACATGAGGCAAATGCAGCAACGGCAAATAAATAATTATACAGCAAAAAGACAGTCTTGAGGCGGGTTTTTTAATATTATAAATTGTATGTTGTCATTTCTCATGTCTCAGTCAGTTATGACTAACAATGGAAAAAAAAAAATGGCATAAGGACCAATCAGATTCTGGGAGTGATCTGGATCAAGAAGATTTTTTACAAGAGGGCCAAATTCAACATTTGTCCTTGTAACGTCACAAATATCACCCAGACATTGTAGCCAAAATATGCACAGGATAATGCCATAATCTGCTAAACTACAAAATTTTGATCCAGATATGGACAATATTCCATGTATGGTGAGGAAAAGCAGCGGCTGTAGGGAGGTCAACGTGCTGGTGGTGCAGCCGGGTGTCACCGTATCACTGGCCTGGCCTTTGGCCTCGACCTGGCGATTGGTCGCCTGCACCACCTTTCTGTGAGCTCAGTCCTAACTGGACACACAAAGCCTGAGTTTAAAATAGAGGGTTCGTATCCGGCTTCATGAGACACTCGTCCCGATGGCGAGCGGTGCGTTTTCATGAGGCGGAGCCAGCTTTGCGACACGGGCCCCAGACCTCAGCTCTTCTGTTTATTCACGGCTCCATTTTTAACTCTGAAATGTACTTAATCTGAGCGACATGATGAGAATAAACATGCTTATTGTAAACACTGTCAGCTGAAGTCATTTTAGATCATTTGATGCTGAACCGTGTGTTTTTAAAGGAAATATAAACACTAAACTGGGACATATGTTTTTGGTAAATGCACTCATCGTGTGTCCATGTGTTTGTCTTTATAATAAAAAACATTTTTTGATCTCGGGTTGCACAATTTAATGAAACGGTGATTATTGTGGGTAATGCTGCGGTTGCTTCAAAAATGTCAGATAGGAATGTTAACTTACTCAAACTGGCCTAATAATAGAATTAAAAAATACAAGAAGGTTAAAAATTGGGTCTGTCAAACGATTACATTTTTAAAATCGGATTAACTGCGATGAACTGGCGACTCATTCAGGGTGTACCCTGCCTTCGCTCAAGTCAGCTGGGATAGGCTCCAGCACCCCCCCCCGACCCTCACGAGGATTAAGGGGTAGAAAATGGATGGATGGATTAATCACAAGGCCACTGTGGATTAATCATGATTAATACCCATTCATTGTTTTTCATTTTGTGGGAGCAAAAACCCTCATGACAGAAGGCGATAAATACACTTTACATATGTTTATTTAAACTAAACAGTGTTTGCAGGAGGAGCAAGACATTTAAGTAGTTTGCGTTACTCTTCTTCTCCTTTCGGCTGCTCCCCTCAGGGGTCGCCACAGCGAATTCGTGTTACTCATGGCCTTTATTGATTTTCTTTTCAGTTTCATGGAGCTGTGGATTTTCATCATCATGTTGCTTCTTGATGGTGTTTTGTACAAAACATCTTGAGATGCAATTTGCAAAATCTTAGTAAATCCTGTGTCGTCGATGATATGAACCGGTCTGTTTTTTACAAACCACCTGGTAACTGTGAGTCAGTTTGTCAGAGGTCGACGTACCGAGACCCGGGTGTTTTGGTTCCAGCCGGGCGTTGTGGTCGCTGCGGATTCCCTCCAACTAACGTGAGCTTCACGTTTAAGCTGAAAGTGCTTTGGTGAAATGAAGCCTCCCTCCTACAGAGCAAACTTATGTCGCTCTGTTGGTCCGTCTTGGTTTTTGGGTTTTTTTTTTTTTTTTTGGTATTCAAACTTCCCACCGAGAGGAACAACATGTTTGGAGTCGTCCATCTTGATAGAGTTGCTTCTGCCGCCAGACGGTTGCATTGTGGGGATTTTGAGTTTTGTACCAGTCGTCAGTGGTTTAATCTGTGTCGACGGGTGTAGCTGTGGGATTTTGAGTTACTGTGCTTTGCGCATGCGATGATTGGATTAAAATTTTGAATTAGATTAATCTGGATTGATGCGTTTTTAATTTTGACAGCCCTATTAAAAATATAAAAGCAAGTTGTGACTTTAATCTTGCGTGGTAGACATGGGACTATGACCAGTTTCTTCAAACGAAACCGTAAAATCTCCTAAATTGCGATCTTTACATTGCAGCCTTTTGCAGTGGTAAATAATTGGCGCGTGTCGATAACTACAACTGCAATCCAATTATTTGTGCAGCCCTATTTTTATCACTTGTAAGTTTTCTTGCTGTTTTTGATTGCTGTCGTTTCCTCTCCCCTCAGGTCTGTGGTGGTTTCCTTGCGTCTCTTACCCAAACTTTTTGGCACTTTTCAGCAGTTTGGTTCCAGCTACGACACTCACTGGATCACCATGTAAGTATGTCGTGTAGGCCCCGCCTCCTGTAAATACTCTCAAAATTCTACTTTAACCTTAAGAATCATTATTATTCTTATTATGTATGTGGTTATATTATCACATTTAATGACAATGATTTAAAGAGCTGAATATTTTTCATGCCACTACAGTTGAACTGGTATTTTTTTTTATCTTATTTATTTTGACTACAGGTAAATGTGGTGAAAGTGTTTAAATCTCACCTAAATCTGAGAAAAGTTTTTCTTCGTTTTCCATCTTTTACATTGTCTTAGTATTTCTGTCTTTTATACTGGTTTTTTGTTGTTTTTGCCTTTTACATTATTTTGTTTCTTGCAGAATTTTTTGTATTTTTACATCTTTATTGTCTTTTTGCACCGTTTACATTGTATTTGGTTTTTCTGTAACTTTTTGTCTAATTAATGCAAACCACAAACAACTGTTTTGTCTGCCCCCCCAATTTCACCGAGCAGCAAAAATCAGCCTTTAAATGTCAATAAAAAATAATTTGACATTTTATTGTGATAATGATCGATGCCGTCCTCGCACAGCTTTATCTTATGTTCTGTGTACAATGTTTATGTGCCTAGAATAAAAGCTGAATATCCCCCAGATGCAGTTGTCTCAGTGAAAATTCATGTATTTCAAATGTGTTTTTCTGTTCCACCAGGTGGGCAGAGAAGGAACTGCACATGATGAAGCTGTTCTTCGACAACCTGCAGCACTACATACAGGAAGTCCGTGAACACCAGCACAAGTTTGCACTGTGAGTCTGTTAGAAAAATGTAAAAGTTTGTTGAAGTCACGCGGGCCTCTTCTCAAGGTGCTTTACTGCCGTGTCGCTGCAGGTA
This sequence comes from Pseudamia nigra, assembly GCA_029823295.1. Classification (NCBI taxonomy): domain Eukaryota; kingdom Metazoa; phylum Chordata; class Actinopteri; order Kurtiformes; family Apogonidae; genus Pseudamia; species Pseudamia nigra. The sequence continues at coordinate 12,541 of JAQQAE010006036.1, forward strand.
CAGTCACAGCGCTGAGGTCCAGGTCCGACTCCAGTTCCTCACCTGTGTCTTCTCCACCCTGGGGTCTCCAGACCACTTCAGTAAGATTCCTTTGTTCTTCATCGATGCGTTCTAAAAAAAAAAAACAAGTTTTGTTTGGTTGGTCCACAAGCCAGAGATGGATCCCACCCACAACGAAAATCCTGGGGTTCATCGAAGAAAAGAACAAAATAGTCAAGAAAATGAAGTAAAGATGAACAAACATCCATCCGTCTTCTACCCCTTCATCCTCGTGAGGGTCAGGGTCGGGGGTATGGAGGTGGGGGGTGCTGGAGCCTATCCCAGCTGACTCGAGTCAACAAAATAAAGAAATGAAAAAAATAAAATTTACAAAATAACTAGAAAAAGGGAAGAAGGTCAATGAAATCAAGGATGTTATTTTAAAAATGATCAAGACAAGGAGCAAAATAATTTAAACAAAAAGCATACAATAACAATCCAAAAGTAAATGTTTTCATCACCTATAAGTCATTTTTTGCATGGTGACTTTAAATTGGACAAAGGCAGGAGCGGATTTGAGCAGCAGAGTCAGATCTGACTGAATCTTACAAACTTCAGTTCCAATGATGTTGGGACATTGTGTAAAACGTAAATAAAATCAGAAGGCAATGATTTGTGAATCCTTTACCAAGACAATATATTTGAGGTTCATACTGATTAACTATAGTTTAGTTTTGTTGTAAATATTCATTTTGAATTTGATGCCTGCAAGATGTTCCAGAAGAGCTGGGACAGGGGCAACAAAAGCCTGGGAAAGTTGAGGGATGCTCAACAATCACCTGTGTGGAACAGGTTAAGTGGAAACAGGCGAGTGTCGTGGTTGGGTGTAAGCGGAGCATCAGAAGGCTCAGTCGTTCACGAGGAAGGGCGAGGTTCACTACTTTGTGAACAACTGCATGAGTAAATGGTTCAACAGTTGAACGTTTCTCATTGTACAGTTGCCAGGAATTTCGAGAGTCATCATCTACCGTTCATAATGTCATCAGGGGTTTCAGAGAATCTGGAGACATTTCTTCAAGTAAGCCACAAGCCTGAAAACCAACATTGAATGCCGTGATCTTTGACCCCTCAGGCGGCACTGCATTAAACACCACCATCATTCTGTACAGCAGGGGGCCCAACACCAACCCTGGAGAACACCTGTCCTGCACGTTCTCCAACAGGCTCTGCCCCGCCCACTGTTGATGATGTGGATCAGGTGTGTTCGGTCACTCAGAAGCTGGAAGATGGTGTTTGTGTGTGGTGGGGGGGCAGACGCAGTTGGAAAACATGCAGGACAGGTGTTCCCCAGGGCTGGCGTTGGGCCCCCAGCTGTACAGGATTTGACCACGTGGGCTGAGGATCCACTTCAGACAACCATCGTCAGTTACACAGTTCATCTTCACGTCTTCAAGTACAAGTTTAAACCCCATCATGCAAAGTGAAAGACGTATATGAACAACAGGGAGAATTGTTTGTCTGGACCCGAGCTCATCCGAGATGGACTGATGGAAAAGTGTGCTGTGGTCTGACGAGTTCACATTTCAGGATTTGAAAATTGTTGTATTCTGTTTTTTAATTTGTTTTACACAACTTCCCGACTTCAATGGAATTGAAGTTTTTCAAAGTGATCGAGTGTAATTTCATTTGTCACGTTAAACCTCCCTTGCTGTCTGAAAACGCCTACGAGTTTAAAACAAAAAAAGACCCTCAGACGTCCAGAGGTGGGTAGAATTTTCCGTGTCGAAAGTGATAAATATCTCATGATGAATATGTCCACATCTTTAGACATTGATAGGTTTCACAATAAATAGCAAATAATGATTTTATTTAAGTTTAAAGGGTGATATTTGCCCCTGTGTGAAAGTTGAAGAAAGGAGACAGTTATTTGTCGCTTTAATCTCTGAATTAATAAAGACGGAGGATGGAAAAATGCAAAAAAATCGCAAAAAAGGACATAAGAGGCAGAAAGATAAAATGTGTTTAAAATAAGATACAAAAGATTTAACAAGGGAAATATAATGGAAAGCTGAAGATAGCTTAAAAATGCAAAAAGATCAAAATGAAAAAATGAACATCTTTTCCCAGATTTTGTTTCTTTTTCTTTGTATCCTGCCTTTTAACAAAAATAAATTGAAAAAAAAATCCAGATCATCAGTGTGGACAAAGGAAAAATGGTTTCCACAGTCAGTCATCTATCATTAAATATGACACAAAATATAACGTATGTCACTAGAATTACTTTTTGAGCTCTGTTGTCACTGAATGCCATGTTGTTGTATCGAGGATTTAAATTAAGCTTCCAGTTTAACCTCTGACCCTCAGCACTGCTGTTCCAAATGTTTTGTCTTTTTTTAGCTTCTCTGAGCTCATGACTTTCTTCTGTCTGTTTGGGCCATTTCAGTTTTATTGATTTTTTTTTTTTTTTTTTTTTTTGTTATTAAATCCAATTTTTATATAATCCCAGTTACCCCACCCAATATTTTTAGGGAATAAAAAACACCACCTCTTTCTCTCTACCTTTCCTTTTTGCACTATAAGGCTTTCATAATTAACTGCCACTGTTTTTAACGTGGTTGAAATTATCTCATGAAACGTACGGTGACGAGGCTGGGTTTAAGGCTGCGTGCCTCGCCTTAGTGTACCCCGCATTAATCACCTTAGTGTACCCCGCATTAATCACCCTATATGTATGCTATACTGCACACTATTATCGAAGTCAAACAGGTGGACAGAAACTCACGCAGCAAAGTCAAAGATGAGCGGAGGCAGCCAGTTCTTCAGAGTCAGTCGTGTTTATTTGCAAAAGCACAAAGTGAAAACACACGGAGACACCCCGGCATGTCTGAGGGGGCCTCCACAAAGTCCTTAGTTTATATATATTTGGTGGTGTTCAGGGCTTCCCAGAACTCCTCCCATTTCACACATTTTCTCCCATTGTCTTTTGTTACTTAAATTTATCCGTGGCCGGTGTGTTGACAACTCAGGCCTATTTCTTGTTCGTTGTGTATTTTTCTGATTTCCGGTGACACTCACCTAATCTTGAACCCCTTCCAGTCCATAATTACTCCCTTGGATCTGTCTCTGAACATGTACTGCTTCTCACTTTTCTACGGGGGAGTATAACGACCACTCTGTCAGGTGCCGAGCGGATCATCATACACAGCTGTCTTTGCTACGTTGTCAAACCATAAACACAGCTGTCTTTGCTACGTTGTCAGACTAACTGCTTGTCTTGCTATGTTTTCCGGCTATAAATCACAAATAATTGCTTGACCCGCATGTTGTTCGGCCATTATCAGAATTCATTGCTTTCCAGTACTGTTACACGAATGATGCTGCGTTTCTACTGAATGTTGCTCTGCTTTTCATGGCGACACATAACCTCAGGCCTTCATGTACCCGTTGACCCACGCTCCATGGCTTTTTTTGTCTTTTTGTTTTATATTTTCATACACAAACATTTATATTTTCATACACATGAACATTTCCTCATCAACGGCAATGGATTTTGTCATCACCCGATACGAAGAACGTTGATGAATAAGGCATGCGGACCGAATAACAGGCTCACGCCACTTCCCAGTGCAACTGAAGTGCTGGCTGGAAATGTTGATGACCGAGGCGGAGCTGAAATGTCTCCTCAAACCCGTGTTCTGTGGAGATTTTGAACATGATGCCAACCCTGGACAGACGGACCGTAGACGGAGACCTGAAGGAAACGTTGTCTGGCTAGATGAGGTAAATATTGTATGTCTTTTGTTTCTGTGAGGACTGAGTCTGGAGCAGGTGGACATCCTGTGGCACTGCTTGGTGGAGGACTCGGAGTGTTACGATGACGCTCTGCACTGGTTCCTCAATCAGGTCCGAAGTAAGGACCAGCACGCTATGGGCATGGAGACGTACAAACACCTGTTCCTGGAGAAGGTAGGAGTGAATTTTCCCAAATTGCTTCAACTGCAGAGTTTCCTGCAAGGCTGACACATTTATTTGTAATATATGTGAACTTGGAGCTCTTGGGCTTCAACTCCACTTGAGCTAAAACGGTGTTAAATGAAGTAGTTTAAGTACAGCAGATGTGTGTGAGCAGGTTTGTGTCTGTTGAACTTCATGTAGATGCCTCAGTTGAAGCCAGAAACCATCAGCATGACTGGACTGAACCTGTTCCAGCACCTGTGTAACCTGGCCCGTCTCGCCACCAGCACGCTGGACAACGCCTCCAGCTGTGAGGTACGGCACGCCAACTCCTCCACACTGACCAGGTTCTTAACACAGGAGGATCTTTATTGAGCAGGGATGTGCAGAGGCCGTTAAAGGAGCAGCTACTCAACTTTAGAAAAGGGGCACCTGGAGCAATATGTTGGCACCATACCCCAACATCATTTTCACTAAAAACTGTTGTATTGTGTGACTCCTGTGGTCCCCCATCTAGTGATTTGGGGCCCTTAGTGCCGTATGTAAAGGAGACTGTTACTAACCTAGGTTTTA
>JAQQAE010006037.1:0-17045 GCA_029823295.1 Pseudamia nigra
AACAACGAAAATTAATCGGTTAACGAATAGTCACTTCTGGGTCTTGGCAAAGCTAACAGCCATTAGCCAAGCTAACTGAGGCTAACGGCTAACAGATAATTAACTTCCTTTTCAAATAATAATAATGAATAAATGTGCAGGTAGGGGTGTGTAATATATGCTTCATAGGGGAGTTTGTCATGGGTCCAGAATGGATTAATTAGTTTTACATGTATTCCTATGGAAAAGGTCCATTCGCATAACAAAAAATTTGCATACAGATCGTGACGCCGGAACGGATTACATTAGTTCTGCGAGGTACCACTGTAATAAATTACATTTTACATCAATTTTAACTATAAATTAGAACATTATGTAAGAAATGTATTCCCTTATATTCTTATCCTCGTTCTAATTCTTCTTTTTGTTATATTCTTCTTTTTCGTACTATTATTAATATTAATGTTGTAATTATTTTATCGTTCACTGTGTATGCTTCAGTTTTGCACATATGGGAAAGAGAAAAACTGTAGCTCCGTATGCTGTGATGACAAATTAATTCACCGTGTAGGTGTTGAATATTAAATTTGCTGTCAACTATTTTGAAAAGCAACAATATGAAGTAAAATAATATGTATAATATGATATAATAATCATTGAATATTTAAGCACAACTCCTTGAGCTTTTTCACCATTTGTTAACATTTACCAGACAATGACTGAATCCAGTGCAAAAATAATTTACAGACAAATAGACAGACAAAATATACAGTTGCAACTAGATGAAGAATACTAATTTGAAAAAACTCTGTACAAACGACAAATTCAAAGACGTAATTAATAAAGTGTGAATGAGCAGGGCTTGAGTGCCATTGAAGAGGTTTCAAACAGTCATTATGATTACAGAGTGAAACAAGAGACAGTAAAGAGAAGAAAAGTGAAGTGAAAGCAGTCCCTGGATGTGTCCAGCGGCCCCTCACCGCCTGCCTGGGACACAAACGTCTGTCCTGAGGGACGAACAGGAACAGTGGAAGGGGCCAATTGGCCTCGATGACCCTGTAAGTGAGAGATGGATAATGTGGGGGCCAAAGGGCCTCTGGGTCTGCCTGGTGTACTGTTCCCCCCCTGTACAGTATGAAAGCACAGGACATGCACTTACTTCCTCATGTAACCTGCGCACACGCAGGTGCGTGCACACAGGCGTGAAGTCCACATGCACTATCACATGTATAATGTATGTAGGCAGGTATGTACACACACACACACACACACACACTGGACCTCACTGTAAATGGGTTGGGACAGTGTTTGTTAGTGTTTCTGATGAGGAAACTGAAAAATAAGACCCCCTTTCCTTTGTTTTACAGACTGTTAAAGAAAAAAAAGTGCGGCTGGTTTTCCTTTCCCCCCTCCTCGTTAGTGAAGAATGTGTGAGGGGAGGGCCGTCGCTGAAGGATGCCAGGCGACTAAGCTTTTCCGTTTTGACTTGTAGACCTGGAACTGTTTGTTGATACTGTATTACGAGGCCGATGTCGGGAGCATTTCACTCGGGGCACCTCCAATTTATTATAAGCTGCTTGGGACCTGACAAATTAGAGTCCAGCTTTTCTGGAGTGGGCTGGACGCCATTTTGCCGCTGGTCTTTTCTGCAGCGTCATCATTTCCACAACATAGAACCGTCTGCCGTCCTTCTACCCAAACAGCCACACCATTTCTTTTGTTCAAGAGGAAAGCAGAATCCTTTGATCTTTATCACAGTTTATTCTAATAAAACCCTTATTTTAAGATTTGAAATGATCTTATAATGATGTGTAGCAGAGATATTACAATTTTTATGTTTCATTGTCTTTGTGCTAAGTTTCACTTTGGTTTACAAATGGCATTAAGTTTGATTTTTATTTTCAGAAATTAATTTGCTTTAATTTTTGTGATTTTTTTTGGTTGTTTATGATTATGAGGAAAGACAAGAAATAATTATTCTTCTTGTACACTCATTGCTCAACCCACAGCTGAGCTAAAAATAACACCAAAGGTTGACAAGTACTCAGCAATAATATTGAAGTAAAAGTGCAGTACTCTTACATTATAGTTCTGATAACTCACAAAGAAGTACTATCTAATAAAAAAACTGCTCAAGTTGTGAGTAACTTGTGAAGTGTGATATATTTATTAAATCCACATATACAGCATTTTTTGCTGAATTTTGCTTGCTTGATTATGTTGCTAATAATTAACTTTGTAATACTTTGATAATTTTGCAATTTTTGTTTACTTTTTGACATTTTGTTTCAGTAATTTCACAAATATTTTACTGATTATCTTGCTTATTTTGTCGATATTGTGTTTATTGTCTATATTGTTCATTTCATTTATATTTCCTTGGTTACTTTGCTCACTATGTTAATTTTTGAAATAGTTTTTATAGTATATCAAGTTTTGTCCATTATTTAGCTAATTTTGTTCATTCGTGTAATCATTTATTGATTATTTTGCTCATTTTGAAATTTTTAAAAGTATATTATGTATAGTTTTGCTAATTTCAGTTTGCTTTGATAATATGTTGTCTATTGTTTATTCTATTCATGTTGTTCATATTTTTTAATGATTTTGATCCTTTTATTTTGCTAACATTGTATTGATTACATGGTCTGTTTTTGGTCATTTTGTTAATGTTTTATTGATTATTTTGTTTATTGTTGCTTATTTTGTTGGTATTTCTGATGCATAAAAATGAGTCCGACTCACTGAGGTGTGGCCAAATGTACAGCGGTACCCCATCATATGAGTTTAACCTGTTCCGGTGTCACACTTGTGGCATGAAAAAATCGTGAGATGGGACAGGTTTTCCCTTAGGAAAACATGTAAGACCAATTGATCCGTTCCAAGACCCACGAAAACGCCCACATACAGTATGTATTACACACCCTTATGTGCACATTTATTCATTATTATTATTTGAAAAGGAAGTTATGTTAATTATCTGAAACGGAATGAATGAAATTAGTTCTAAAAATGATTTAGATTGTATTCTTACCTTGGCTTATGACATGGTAGTGTGTTCATGGACACTGCACATGTCCATAACTGTAAACAACTCCGGAAACCGGAGCTGCCGGTCGAAGCACAGCTCCAGCCTGTTTACGGCTACTGTTGTTAGCGACGGCTAAAAACATAGCCGGTTAGCGTACGACGGCAGAGGCTAGGACACACAGGACCGTGCTGTCGGGTTCTGCATTGAGGAGTTGAGCAGATTCATAGATGCCAATGGTGAGGCAGTCCTGTTTCTGAGCTGTTTCTTGTTTCACAGCTGGCTTCCAGCTAGCGCTAGCCGCTAGCTGGCTGTTTCCTGTTTCACAGCCACTTCCGGGTCCTTCTGAGCCGAGACCCAGAAGTAACTCTTTTGTTGTCTGGTTCAAATTTTTTGCTGATTTATTTCTTCTGTATCCGAATTTTCCGTTATCTTAAGCGTTCATTACATCGGGTGCCACTGTCTTATAAAGTAACAGTACTTTCACTTGAGTACTGTTTGTGTGTACTCTGCCCACATGTGTTCATGGACTGTATTTTGACTTTAGGTTATGATACAAGCAGCTCAGTGCTTCCGTGTTGTTTGAGGCCAGTCGTCCCTGTGAAGACGGGTCAAGGATGGTCACGTTCCAGCTCAGGTGTCTTCTCGTGTGCTTCTGTCCTACTCCAAGCGTTTTACTGCCTCTCTGTTTTCTTTTTTTTCCTGACACTAAAACAGTGGTTTCACACCTAAACATACGTCTCGTGTCCTTGAAGCAATGAAACCGTGACAAGTGGGCTTGAGTTTCAGTGGAAAAGGGACCCACTCACCTGTCGTCACCTTGGAAATGTACCAGGTGGAAACTCTGCCTTATGGACACTCTCATGGGTTGTAATCAGACGTAGGTTGTACTCAGTTACTGTACATTTACTCCTTTACATGTAAATCTGAGTAGAATGTAAATCTGAGAGTAATTGTTTTGCAGGATACATTTTACTCCGTTATTACATTTTGCTCCACCTCAACGAGTCGGACGTAAAAGGTTCAAAAATTTTTTTAAATGCACTAAAAATCAAGCAATTTATCAAAATGAATTAACTAAGTTGCAAAATGAGCAAAAAATTCTAACAGATTCAAGTAAATTAACAGAAACTCAACAATATTGCACAATATAATAAATTAACCGATCAATAATGAACAAAAACTAAAAAAATAAACAAATGTAAGAAAAATATGAACAAAAAAATTCTAAATCTTTCCTCTAAATTAAACCAAACCTGAGCAAAAAGGAAATGCTTAAAAAATTCAGACCAATGACAACATTAATCAATTATTTGAATGAAAATGGATAAAACACTCAACAAAATGAATAAAATAAATGACAAAATAGTCCAAAAAAATTAACAAAATAGTCCAGTATATGACAAGTGAAAAAAAATGAAAACATTTTGAGCAACAGTGACAAAAATTAACAAAAATAATCAGTGAAATGAACCAAAATTTACAAAAATAATTACAAAAAATGAACAAAAAGTTAATTGAAATACGGTAAAAGGAGCAAAAATAAACAAAAAAGAATCAACTAATATCAATAATTAGGGAATGTTTGCCCAGGGGCCCAAACGGATCCCGGAATCGAACCCTGCCTTTTACTGTGTCCGGCTTCGAGACTGAAACGTTCACTCGCCGCCCGGTGGATTCCACTCACTGACAGGCGCCACCTGTCATCGGTCATATCGTTGCGGCTGATTAGATAAAGATGAACGATCCAATGCCCTTCTCCACGGCTGCAAAAAAGTGAAGCTGAAATATCACGACTCATGTCACGAGTCATGCTATCTGATGGACTCGTGACAGTCTAGTTTCCTCCTGAACCTCCTCTTACAATCTGCTGAAAGGTTATTATGGAGACCAATGATTTTGACCAGTGATGCTGAAAAAATTCGAAGTGCTGAGGCTATAAGTCTCCGTCGGGATTCCTCACAGGCTAAGAAAAATTAGCACGTCCAAATGTATTTCCATCTTCTCTCCAATGCTGTGCGTGAGACTAGGGCAACAAACCGATCAAAGCTTTTTTCCCATAGATACATGTGATTCTATCTGAAAATACTAAGCGAATACATTTTTTTTCCTGGGTCATCAAGGTCTCAGACGTTTTATTTGGATCCTCTAATAACTAACGTGATGGTCCAGCTTTAACTTTTTGCTTCATTATTAAGATACTATGGCAAATAATCTGACAAATGACTGCTCTGCTGGGGTTTGATTGACATGTCGCTATAGCAGCAGCTCTTTACAGCAAAGTCGGACCGATTCAGAACTTCGTATCTTCTATTTATTCAATATGTTCATAGTTTTACATGACATACAGTACACTCGACTGCAGCTGTGGGTACGTGTTTACACGGCTACGGGGACCCTCTCCACTGGCTCCTGTGGCTTTAATATGATATTATAATAAATCAAAATGAACAAAATAAGCACTAGATCAACAGAAAAAGAGGGAAAAATGAATGAAATGTTGAGCAATAGAAACGAAAGTGATGTAAATATTCTACAAAATGAACCAAATAATTATGTGTATAGACAGGATTTAACAAAATAAATAAATAAATAAAAAATGAGCAAAAAAATTTAAGAAAACAAAACAAAACACCAAAACTATTTTTAAAAATAATAATTTAAACTGGGGAAATGGGTAAAAAAAAAAAAAAAAGACCAAATATTCAACAAGCTCAACAAAGCACTTGACACATAATCAACAAAATGAAAAGAAAAATGTAATAAATAAATATAAACAAGAATAAAAATGATGAGTGAAAAAATCCACAAAAATCAACAAAATAATGTAGGAAATGAAACAAAATTCCCCCAAGAAAATGTAACTAAATAATCAGGAAAATTAAGAAGAAAAAACAAAAATAAGCAAAATGATGAAAAACTAATGAGGTCAATGATAAAAAAAATCACAAAAAACTAAAATAATATACAAACCTGATGAAAATGGGTTAAAAAAAAATCAACAAAATCTGCAATACAACAAATTAAATTTAAAAATGAACAAAGCATTAAGAAGCCAAAACAAAAATAAGGAAAATTATGAAAACAACAAAATAATCAGGAAAATGCACAAAGAACTCACAAAAATAACTAAAATAATAAACGAAGTTGAGGTAAAAGTAAAAAAAAAATTGAACAAAATCTACAATACAGTTGAAAAATAATCAACAAAATGAACAATATAGCAAAGTAAATAAATGTAAACAAGAGCGAACAAAAATCAACAGAAATTTACCAAAATAATCTAGGAAATGAACCAAAATTCCCAAAATGAATACAATAATTTAAAAAATGAACCAAATTATGAACCAAACAATGTGCAAAATGAACAAATCAGTCACTAAATTGAACAAAAAAATTAATCAACAAAATGAACAATTGAATAAATGAAAATGATGAAAATGCCGACAACAATGACCAAAATGAACAAAAAAGATTTTTAAACTACCTAAATTAGTGTTAACGTGTTCATAGCTAAAACATCTGTTATTTTTCTTGTGGTACATAAAGGGTTGGGATATTTTTTGCAGCTCTAGATTCATATTTTATTTTTCATTCTGTCCATAAATGGCTTTTTAGATCGTAAAGGTGTCCGACCCCTGGCCTAGCGGTACGCCAGGGGAGGTATATAAATGCCAATAAGCCTTTACCTGCTGTTTGAAGGTGTCAGACAGTACAGCAGCTTCCTGGGAAATGTGGCAAGCGAAAAAATAGAGAACAGAGCTCCACATTAGATGTGTACTCTGCACCACGAGGGAACCCTGCGGAAACTTTAGTGGCTTATTGCTTAATTTTCCCACACATACACCAAAAAAAATGCGAGGACACATGTTTTTGCAATGTGTTTACACCACTTGGCTAAAAAGGTTAAACAGCGCGTCTCTATCTGAAGCCTCGCAAACTCATAAATCTTGTTCACCAGAGGGTGTGTGCCCTTGGCTCACTGCAACTGACAGATTGTGGTTTCTTTTCAGACACTGCAGCCTCCTCCTCGGGCACGACTCTGCTGCCTTTCGTAGTCCACCGTCTGTATTTTTGTGTCCTCCCACAGGTTACGGCATCGGCCTACCCCAGGGCTCACCTCTTACCCGGAACGTGTCTGAGTTCGTGAGTCGGTACAAGTCGGATGGCTTCATGGATATGCTACATGACAAATGGTACAAGGTTGTGCCCTGTGGGAAGCGGGTTTTCGCGGTCACAGAGGTAAGTCAGTGGCGGGTGAGTGTGTTCATCTGCTACGGACGTGTCGTGCGTAAAGCGAAGCCTTCTGCTGTTGTACTTCTATAAATGAGTCTCTCCTTTGGGACACGGACAGAATTGGCTGCCAGCTCACAGCGTACGATGGTAATCACATCCTTACGCAGACGTAAAGAGATGACCACGATGAACACACTTAAAAAACTTCTCTTTTTTAAAAAATCTACTCAAGTACTGTATTTTCCGGGTGATATGTCGTTCCGGTATGTTAGTCGCACGAGCCAAAAAATGCATAATGAAGAAGAAAAAAACGCGTACTAGTCGCTCTGCAGAACAGGTCGCATTTGTTCGGGGAAGGCGCGTCAAGGCGCGGCCGAGCGCTTGACGGAGAGCTTGCGTCTCGCCTCCTCTAGCGGCTGTCAGCGTGACAAACACCCTGTAGTAGAATTTATTCAAAATACAAGCCGCTCCGATGTAGTTGTTGCTCCCCTCGCCAGACTATGCAAAGAACCATGACTTTTAATCCGGAAAATACGGTACTACATGTAAAGGAGTACATGCACTTGAGTGCTACCACCTCTACATACAGTCACATAAACTCAAGTCTGTTTCCGGACTTGAACCCGACACACAGACAGTCTGAGAGTAGATACTTATTCCACTACAGCAAAGCACTCTCAGGTCTCACCATCCCTTCTTTCCACTTCTTTTAAAGAACTGAACGCTGTGTCGATCTGTATCTTGTTGGTGAGTAGAAAAGCTATTCAGTTCCCCTGGGCCATCCTTTTCGAATCCCACTCCAAAGTTGAATCATATTATAACAACAAACGCAATTATGCAGTCATAGGTTCCTCCAGTAAAATGAAACCCTCAGCTTCGGCCTGCAGGACGTTATTACCATTCCTCGTATCCGAAGCCTAGAGCGCGGCCCAGTCTCGGATGGCGTGACTGTTCGTTAGCCGTAGTGTGATCTCGCCTCCCGGATTGGGAGCAAAAGCGGGTCAGTGTGGTCGTAGATGAATTTGTCGAGTCAGCATGGGGCTAATTGCCATCTGTGGCAATGCAGGAAGGAGCCCGGTAGAGGAAGCATGATTAGAGTGCATTGGGGGGGGGGGGGGTGGAGCCAGGCATTGCCTCTTCCACGTCCTCCAGGCCGCTGAAAGCCTCATAAGAGATAGACATTATGTCAGGGGCAATGTGGGCGAACCAAATGGGAACAAACTGCTCTTCAATTAAACATCGTCTCCTTTTACCATCGTCCTCTAACTGCTGTTTCCTTCAATTACTCTCAGCTTTGCTCTTTCACTTCCCCCTCATCGTCTCATGCCTGCTCTCCCTTCCTCCCCGAGCTCGCCGCTTTGCATTATTCTATGGCCTTTGGTTTCCTTCCATCTCTATTCTTATGGGCTTCCACTGCCAAACTAGATCTACAACAGCAGAATATCAATTGCACATTCTCTAAAAAAGTAGCCTAAATGGTAATTATGGAAATGCAAATCATCAATCTCCGCATTTCCCTTACCGCCAGCTTGGAGTCTGTGCTAATCTGTGTCACTTCCTCACAACCTCGCTCTCTTCCTGTCGCCGCCCCCTCAGACGCTGCAGATGGGGATCCAGCATTTCTCGGGCCTGTTCGTGCTGCTGTGCATGGGAGTGGGCGGAGCTTTGCTGACCCTGGCCGGTGAACATACTTTCTATCACCTGGTTATCCCCCGCCTGCGACGAGCACACACTCTGCAGTACTGGCTGCACACCAGCCAGGTGGGTCGACGTGTGTGTGTGTGTGTGTGTGTTTGCATAAAATACACACTCACCAGATTTCTCCATCAGGCACACTGAAAATTATGCATTAATAGGGGCTGTAATATGCAAATATATGCTCAGACTCAAACTTTAACATCCATAGACACATACAGGTGCAGATTTTAGGGAGGATGAGGTGGGCCACCCCCACCCGCCCATAAAACACATTAAATCCACGGTTTCGGCTTCCTTATGAGTAGTTCATACATTTATATATGATTTTCTCAATTATTTTGTTCATTTTATTATTTTGTTCATATTTTTGTTTATTGAGTTGAGTTGCTTCTTTGGTTCATTTTCCTAGTTATTTTGTTCATTTTTGTGATTTTTTTTGTTCAATTTCTTTGGTTCGTTTTTGGCCATTTTTCACTTTGTTTGGTTCTTTTTAGGTCATTTTAGAATACATTTTGTACATGTTTGGTTATTTTCCAATTAATTTAGTTAATTTCTGGTCATTTTCGAATTTATTAGCCAAATTTTTGGTTGCTTTCCAATTAATATAGTTTTTTTCATTTTCTAATTTACTTGGTAAATTTTTTGCCATTTTTCAGTTTGTCTGTTTGTTTTTTGGGCATTTTCCAATATATTCTATACACTTTTGGTCTATTTTAGTTTGTTAATTTTTGGTCATTTTCCAATTTATTTGCCAAATTTTTGGTTATCTTCCAATTTATTTAGTTCATTTTTGCAATTTTTCTAATATATTTTTCCAATTTATTTTTTTTTGCCATTTTTCAGTTTGTGGTTCTTTTTTGGTCATTTTCCAATATGTATATTGTATCTTTTTAGCTAATTTCAAATTTATTTAATTCATTTTTGGTCATTTTCCAATATATTTTCTATTTTATTTTGTTAATGTCTGGTCATTTTTCAATTTATTTGCATAATTGTTGGTTATCTTACAATTTATTTAGTTCATTTTGTAATTTTTCCAATTTATTTTTCCAATTTTTTTGCCATTTTTCAGTTTTTCTAGTTCTTCTTTGGTCCTTTTCCAATATCTATTTATTGTACATTTTTAGTTATTTTCCAATTTATTTAATACATTTTTGGTCATTGTCCTATTTATTTGCCTAATTTTTGGTTATTTTCCAATTTATTTAGTTTGGTTTTTTTTTCATTTTCTAGTTTATTTGGTTCATTTTTGGCCATTTTCCCGTTTGTTTGGTTCATTTTTGGTAATTTTCCAATTAATTTTGTTCAGTTTTAGTAATTTTCTTGATTATTTTGTTTATTTCTGGCTAGATTTATCCACTTTTTTATTTTGATTGATTTATTCTATTGTTGTTGATTTAACTCATTGTGCTGTCTGTTTAGTTCAGCTGTGTCCATTTTGTGGAACATTTTGTTCATTTATTGACAGTTGTCTTGATTATTTTGTTTATTTTTTATCATTTTGCCCATTTGTCTTGATGGTTGATTTTCTTGATTGCTTTGTTCATTTGTTTCCACTTTCTGGAATATTGTGTTAATGTCTTCAGTTTGTTCATTGTTTTAATAATTTTTGTTCATATTCATTTATTAACTTGATTTTTAATTGACCTAATTTTGTCCAGTTTGTTTTTTTGTTTTTTTTTCCCCCAAAATGGTACATGTTTTACACTGAAAATGTCGCTGTTCTTCTCGTTTCCCTTTTCTGTCAGGTAACCGACGCCCTCTTCTGGCACAACATTATCACTGCAGCCACATATTAGATTTTTGTCAGCTCTCAGTAAACACAGCGCTGACTTCGATGTTGAGGACAAAGGGCGGTCGCACTGAATACAGTTTTGTTTTGCTTTGGAGATTTTTCTTTCCAGTCTTGTTCCTGTGTATTGTGCTTCTATTTTGACCCAGGCGGAGTTCTGCATATGTGTGACCCTTCTGACCTTCCAAAAGCACAAACCCATGCACACTCTTCTGTGTTCTATGAGTGCATGGTCATCGGTCCAAAGGCAAATTGTACAGATTCTACGATGGTGTGATGATGTTTATTTTTTGAAATGTAATAGGCTGGTCTCCGACTAAGGAAACTTTACCCTCAGGGAGCAGCGAACATATTTTCTGTATTCTGATGAATTGTTAACGCATCAGCTGGTGTCTTTACCGCAAAGGTTTACAGAGAAAGGAGAAAGGAGCAACAAAATGAGTAAAAAGGAACAAAAATGATCAAGAAAATAAGCAAAAAGGTCAAAAGAACGAAGGAAATGGAGAAAATTATGGAAGCAGGGAACAGAAATTGAACAGAATAAACAATACAATAAAAAAAATAATCAACCAAATAAGCAAAAATGATGAAGAAAATAAGTAAAGTGGACATAAGAATTAAGAAAATGGATAAAATGATGGACACAGTGAACAGAAATTGAACAGAATAAACAATACAATTAAAAAATAATCTACAAAATGAAGAAAAATGATCAAGCAAATAAGTGGATGTAAGATTAAGAAAATGGAGAAAATAATGGAGACAGTGACCAAAAGTTGAACAAAATAATATGATAGAATAATATGGTTTTTTTTAATCAACAAAATGAATAAAAATAACCAAAAGTGGAAAAAAAAATAATTGGAGAAATGAAGAAAAAATGAACAGTCAAGAAAATGAAAAGTCTCGTTGATGGTCCTGATTGTTTTTGCTCATTTTGCAGATCATTTTGCTCAGTTTTGTCTTAATCTTGTTAACCATTTTGCTTAAAAATGGTTAACAAGATGAGCTAAAAATTTTTAGCTTTCGTTCATTTTTTAAAAATTCTTTTTATTATTTTATTCATTTTGTGGATAAATTTATTCATGATTTTTTTTGTTTGTTTTCTTGATTTTCCTCATTTACCTGATAATTTTGTTTGCTTTTTGTTTGTTTTATCAATTGCATTAGTTGCTATTACTGATTCTTTTTTAGTCATACTGTTAAATCTTCATCATGATCTTGATTATTTTGTTCATTATCGTAGATTATTGTCTTCAGTTTGGTCAGAATTGTTTGTAAGTACCGTATTTTCCAGAGTATATGTCGCTCCTGAGTTTTAGTCACACAAACCAAAAAATGCATAATGAAGAAGAAAAAAACGCATATAAGTCGCACTGGAGAACATCACGCATTTTTGACGGGAAATTTATTTCACAAAATCCGACACCAAGAACAGACATTTCATCTTGAAAGGCAAGTTGTAGTAATAATAGAACAGAGAACAACAGGCTGAATAGGTGTCTCGTATGTTAACATAATATATTAACAGTTATTCACATAATAATAGCATAAAGAACATAACATAACAAGTTCATCAAACTCACGATCTCACTCCTGATCACTGAATCCTTGAAATTCATCGTCGTCGGTGTCCTTCTGAAGAACTCCGCCAACTCCGGAGGTAGGCGACGCGTCGCTTCCTCCTCTGTCGTCAGACTCAGCATCAGTTCCATTTCCAATTATTCCGGCCTTTCTGAATCCCGACGGGATGGTTTCGCTTGTCACTCAAGTCCATGCCTTGTCGATCCGTCCGGTGACTTGCAGGAAAGTCGCACGGTGCATCCTCCTGGTTACCATGACGCTGTGCTCCCCATCCATCATCCGCTGCTCCCACAGGTGACGCAAAACTGCCTCAAAGCTCCGGTTCAACGGCATGTCAAGTTAACACGTGAAATATTTTGTATGTGTCGCATCCCTAGCCAGACTATGAAAAAAAGTGCGACCTATAGTCCGGAAAATACGGTACATAGTTTTTGTAGTTGTTGTTGATTTAGTGCTTCTTCTGTTCATTTTGTTCTTCCATCACAAAGCCACAGGAGCTACTGGGGAGGGGCTAAAGAGAGTGGAGCCCACCCGGGTCGAGTCCTCACGTTTAACTCATACAAGATCCACAGCACACACCAAACTGACGCTGTATCATTCAAAGTTTTCATAAGAAACTTCAAGAAACCTTCAAAATTCTGGTTATTATATGCAGCTGTAGCCATTACTAAATGAGGTGCCCATGGCGTTATCGCAATGAATAATGTAAGTAACTGTGTGAATGTGGAGCTGCTCATATTTGTTTGCTTCGTCACTCTCAAAGGGCAGTCACTCCCAGGCAGCCTGCAGCATTCATCACAAAAGATGGCATCGGCGTTTCTCCCTCCACATAATCCCCACGTAGGCTGAAATCCTCCTTAGGCAGATAAACATCACAAAATATACAGAGTAGTACTTTTGGACTTAAGTTTCTCTGCTGTTTTTATTTTCCGGAGCAGTTCAGTCACTAAATTAAAAATGGATAACACGGCAATACTGTCATCGTTTCTCCAAATGTCAAGTGGAAGAGAAAGAAACATCTCTTGACTGAATTATAATCATGTGCTTAAGTTATCCCTAACGCGCCACGGTGGGGTTTGTAATCACAGTCACAGACTTTCAGCTTGGTAGAATGGATGGAAGAAATTCTAATTCTCCGTCTTTCTTGATTTATTTCAGAAGGGATGAGATGATAACAGATTTCGCATTACTCACCAGCTCCTCTCTATTGTTATTTTTTCTCATGTGTTTTCAGAAAATCCACCGAGCCCTCCACACCACGTACGAGGACGTAGGGAGGGAACTGACCGGCCTTGACCAAAAGTAATAAAGTTACTGACTTGTGAAGCTTTGACATATCCAATTTGTTAGAGCTGGAATGCATTACTATGTACAGTCTGTTGTTGAAACAGAAAAGTTGGGGCATTTCTAAGGCGCAATAATAATCTTTATTTAACTGACGTGTTTTTAAATGTACTACCAGTCAAAAGATTGGATTTTTAGCGTTTTCAGTATTAATACTGAAGACATCCAAAGTGTGAAAGAACATGGATGGTATGTATGTAGCAAATAAAATGTTAAAATACCATGTTTTAGATTCTGTCATCAGGGTAGTCACTGGAACAGTCCTCACAAGTGTGTCTCATAAAGAGTTAATTTGTGACATTTCTTGTCTTCTCAATGTGCTTGAGACCATCATTTGTCTTGCGCAGATGAATGATGGATCCAGACTTAAAAGCCCTATTAGTGCTACTATAACTACTGTACAAATCCACATTATGGCAACATTCGGTTAAAGGTGCAGCCTACAATGTTGGGAATCTAACTACGAAGCGATCCACTGTAAATGACCTGCCAGTCAACACAGCCTCATAGGTGCACGAGCTCATGCACTCACTTGCAGCGTTGATAACAGTCATAGCAGTAGCTACTACGGAGCCAGCAACGGTATCTTATGTAACCACAGGATGACTGAGGAGAGACAGCCTGCATTTCACATTCTTTCAACATCTGGTTCAGGTAGGAAAAGAACAGGCTGTAAGCAGGTTGCCTTTTTAATCATTTAAAGTATATTGGTCTGATATGAACACTGGGCTACGAGCTACATTGTCAATATTGTAGACTGCGCCTTTAAGTAAACAGAAAAGACAGTGTATTATTACTTTGCGAAATGAAGGTTAGTCAGTTTAAAAACAAAAATCTTCAAAACTCTGAATTTGTACCTAAGTTGTTAAAAGCATCAAACACTATGATGAAACTGGGTCTGATGAGGACCGTCCCAGGAAAGGAAGGCCAAGAGGAGAAGTTAGTAGACTCACAGCATCTCTGATGGTGTGTGATGCTTTTGGTGACTGTTTTTGGATTGACAGATCCAGATCATTCCCAAATCTAATTCTTTGGCCCTTGTGCCATTTCTGACCAATAAGCAACTAACGCCAGTAAATGCATAACATCCATGGCAGAGGTGCTTAGTGTCCTCAGTTCAGAAATGATTAAAAAGAAATGGTGATGTAATATAATTATAAGCAGTTCTGTTCAGCACTGAAATTTAAATTGTTTATATTCAACAAAATAAATCCAATTTTAGTCTTTGTTGGATATTAGAAAATGTCCCAGCTTTTCTAGAAAAGGTTTGTGAAATTACATTGCATTCATAAAGTGTGAAGTGTTTCTATTTTCCTCTTTGGAAATCTATCCATGTCCTTGTGTATGTCACTGGATGAATGTGCTTTGTTGTGATCTTCCTCCTTCCCCAGCCCCTCATCTTGCATCTCGGAGAACTGCACCCTACACCGGAAACAGCATCAGCCTCCCCCTCCGTCTCCTCCCACATCCCTCCCCGCCTCCACAACAGCAGGAGCAGATACGGCTGCCTCGTCCTCGCCGTCACAGGAGCCCAAGGAGAAGCGCGTGCACTTTGACCTGGAAACGCTTCATAGCTACCGCCTGCGCACACACACTGCGTCAGTGCGCGGCAGGCCCGGGATGGTTGGCCGCCCTGGGTTGGGTCTCGGAGGTTTGGGCCTGGGCACCCTGGGGAGTTTTACTTCCCCACCGCAGATGAGCCTCCATGCCAACGGTGGCCCAGTCTCATCTCTGGCCTCCGCAGGCTTGGTTCTGTCTCCGCTAGGAAGCAGGGCTGCTCAGACCAGCCTATGGGAGGGGGAGCTCCAGGAGCTACAAGGGAAGATAGAGACATTCCGCACTCAGCTGAGAGAGGCTCTGGCCAGGAGAGCGGAGATCCAGAGCAGCCTGGAAAGAGAGAGGAGCGGGCTTGGGCGCCGGGATACCAGTCTAGAACGGGAGCGGGACAGACAGAGGATACAAACTATTAACACTGACAGAAGTAGCTCCGCTCAGCCAAAACTCCCTGACAGAGACAGGACGAGCCAACTGCAAACCCTGAACAATCAACAGACAGGCAGGGCTCACCAATCAGGGGGTCCTGGGACTCTGGAGCAAGGGAGAAGTAGCCAATTAAACACAATTAACACTCTGGACAGAGGGAGACCTAACGAAGTACGCTCTGTTAACACTTTGACGGGAGAAAGAACTGTCCAGTCACGCACTTCCTCTAGTTTGGAACGAAGTCGAGCCAACCAAGCAGCCGCTGGAAATGTAACTGCCCAATCACGGAACACTTCCAGCCTGGACAGGCAGAAAGCGAACGTAGCGCGTACTCTGAACACTTTGGAGAGGACAAAAGCCAGTCCGCCAAGTGTAAGCAGGACCTGATTGTAGCTTGTGATGTGCAGGATGGCAGGGTGAGGAGTGGCGTTAGATTCTGAATAGCCGTGGGAAGAAGGATTCAGTAGGAATGGTTCAGGTTTGGGGGTAATTGCTGACAACTTACAGTGCATTAACTCATCATTACATACCATTTCACTGCAATCCAATGATTTTTAAAGGCGACCTTAATCGTGCTCAAATACTAAAAAGACTACAGTCACAGCTGAGTACAATGAAAAGCAAAGGAATCAAAATTTGAGCTGCTAGGGGTAATTTTGCAATTTGAAAATCACAGTGTTTAGTGCAGAGTCACAGAGAACTATAAATCACCACCTGTATTCACAAACATAGGCCTATTGTTAAAAAGAGCCACGTCTTATAACTGGTGTTGTAGCGAAGACCACTTAAACTCAAACAACTTCATCACTAAGACCAGGACTAGACATGACCAGAATCAGAAATACAGGCAGGAATATACTGTAAGTCAAATCCCATGGACAAGAATATAACACGTATGGCACGTTATGACAAAAAAATATCCTCGCCATAACACTGAAGCTCAATATCAAGGCAATTTAAAAGGAATTAGAAGCTTTGTTGCTGGATGTTTGATAATTATTGTCCTTGGAGGATCATTTTTCCAACATAGTCTGATGGCTTTTGAGCCCGTCCGGCTTGTAATGATGACCTCATGAGTCCTTACAGCAACATAAGGGCCAGCGCTATGTCTACTCAAAGCAACCCTGTTGTTTATGACTTATGTGACACTTTTACTCAAAATACAATCATTTCAAGCCTCGTACAGGCAGGAGTTCCGTTCCGACAGTCGTGATGTAACCCGAATTTCCACGTAAGTTGGAATTAACCCTTTAATACCCCCTAAATACCCCTTAAATCTCTAAATAACTATCCAAACACCGTATTTTCCTTACTAAAAGTGGCAGTTTTTTGCATAGTCTGGCGAGGGCAGCGACAAATACATCGGAGCGACTTGTATTTTGAATAAATTCGACTATAGGG
>JAQQAE010006038.1:0-17041 GCA_029823295.1 Pseudamia nigra
CCCTCACAATCTGTCAGATTTGGAACAGTTTTGCAAAGAAGAGTGGGCAAATATTGCCACATCAAGATGTGCCACACGGATAGACTCGTATCCAAAAAGGCTGAGTGCTGTAATAAAAGCCAAAGGTGCTGCAACAAAGTTAGTTTATGGGTGTGAATATTTATGCAACCATATTATTTTAAGTTTTTTATTTTTCCCCTTTAAAGGTTTCAATTTGTTTTTCAATTGCATTGTATGGCTTATAGGTCATATTAAAGGTGGGAAAAGTTGTGAAATTACTTATCTTGGTGTCAATTTTTTACATCACAAAAACCTGGCATTTGAACAGCGAGGTGTAGAATTTTTATATCCACTAGTGATGCAGTCTACAGAAACATTACAGGGTGACACTAAGTTGATGCTAATGTAATACCTGTACTTGTCCAGGTATGAACAGGAAAAGTCCTCGGACTCCGCTATCTGATCTGCAACGATCCAACACTCTGAATGACAGACCTGGCCGGTGAGCACACCCGATACACACTTGATACACACTTTATACACACCCAAAACACAGATGATGAGCAAACCACCAAAAAACTAGGGATGAGTTTGAAAGATGTGTTCGTCTACTCTAGATTCAGTTATTTAATGTTTTTCCGCCGCTCCGCGACAGTCATGGCTGTAATGGGCGGAGCTCGAGATCATCAGCGGGGAGCCCCGCCCTTGAAGAGGATGGCGTCTTCCTGAACTCTACTAACAGCAAGCTGCTGGAGCGAGCACAGGGCATTCTGCTGTGAGTGACTGGACCAATAATACTGATCCAGACTGATCAATACAGTATGAGTTAACTGTATTTAATCAATAGCGTTTGAGTTGACTGTATTGATCCAGATTGATCAAACAGTAACAGTATTCATCGAGACTCATCAATGCAGTATGAGTCGACTGTATTGATCCAGAGTGATCATCCACCACACAAATGTATTTCATTTTATTTGTAATCTGACAGGTTTAATGTTCATCCATTTATAAACATTAAACACACTAACCTCATGTTCTGGTGTCCCCTGTAGGAGGAACAAAAACTGCAAAAACAAGTCAGCACTTCCCAAGGTAAGCTACACCTGAAGAAACACCTGAAAAGACTTGAAAAAACGATTAAAGACGCATCTGACACATGTGTTCTCGATTTTCCAGCACCTGTTGGACGTGAAGTCCCTGCGTTACCTGAGCACTGTCACGCTACACGACCGAATCACCAAATCTCTGCTTCACCTGCACAAGAAGAAGAAGCCACCAAGTATCAGCGCTCAGTTCCAGGTCAGTGCAGCTGTCTCCCCCTGGTGGATATGTGATTTATAGCAAAGACAGACTGATGACAAACGAAAATTCACCTGCAGCAGAAAGAATACAGCCTGTTCATTTCACGCAGACGGAACACAGACTGGTACTCTGAACTTATGTTCTGACCACATTCTGTTTATATCAGTGACAGAGTATTTATGACGCCCCCCTCTGGTTTCTGAACTCATCTCAGCAGGTGGAAGGGAATCACATTGTAAACAGTTGCTTTAGGATTATTTCATGTTTTCAAATCTTCCAGAGTTCTCATATCGACCTGTCAAAGTTCAGCATGGCAGAAATTTGTCAGATTATTTACTGTAATATGTTCATAATGGAACACAAATGTAAATATGGATTAGATCACTTATTAGAGTATCCAAATAAAAGTTTTGAAACC
Organism: Pseudamia nigra; assembly: GCA_029823295.1. Lineage (NCBI taxonomy): Eukaryota > Metazoa > Chordata > Actinopteri > Kurtiformes > Apogonidae > Pseudamia > Pseudamia nigra. Next base: position 1,724 of record JAQQAE010006038.1, read on the forward strand.
ATGATGACTCAAGACTTTATTTACTTTTACTTTATTTATTTTTAGATTTATTCACTTAGTACTTTCAGACAAGTCCAATGTAACTCTATGGGAGTCACCAAATGAACGGTGAGCCAGTTGCTGCTCGTGGTATAACATTGGATATTTATTACCCACGCCAACGGAATCTGGCCACGGGTAGGGCAGTCAGTGCCATCTGTTTGTCTGTATGTGTGTTGGCACATGTTGTAACTTAATAATCAGTGGTTAGATGACCAAACTATGTTGATGTTGACTAAAAAGGTTAAAAGACATTTTATATCTATAGTGACTGTATTATTGGAACTAGGGTTACGAAACTTGGTACATGGATTGGCCTTGGGTGCCCCACCCCTGGCTATATTATTGAGGTCAAAAGGTGAAAAGCCAAGGTCACCAGGTCAAAAATGGTTAAAATACATTTTCATCTGTAGTGACCATATTATTGGACCTAAGAGCCAGAAATTTTAACACAAGCTAGAATAGGGTCTTGGACATTGCCTGAAGATCAAATGGCCTTCACCTTGCATTTGACCTGAATTTTTGGTAGGGGTCAAAAATAGGTCACTAATTCACCAAGTTTGAAATGTGCTTCTTGTTAATTTAATCTAATTTAATGCAAATGAGGGAATGGACATTGAACTTGGTAGAAGAACTGTATTTATTCTTAAATTTGTCCTTAAATTTCAAACATAGTTTATACCATGGCCAATGGGAACTTGTCACTAGCGACTGAAAGTGAAGCTAAAATGGTGGAAGAACATCTTTCAGCTTTTCATTTTCAAAATAAAGCCAATGCATTCAGTATTAAGATCTTTAATATCCATGATATGAGACAATTTTATAAATAATTTTGGTAAAGAAAATAGGCAGACACTGCTTGCATGTACTGTAATCATAAACTGAATTCCTTGACCATTGACCATAATTTGACTTGGCTTCTTTTGTCTTTTTTTTTGTTCTATTAAACTATATATTGTAAATAAATACATCAACCATCGGTACTGATCTTAATAGTTGACACTATTACTCATTGCTGATATTTTATGTTTGTACAAGTCAGCTCTACACATTAACATTTATAATGTCTTGAGGGCTGCAGGAGGCATGGGTTTGCATCTGTGATGAGTGCATTTTAGTTTCCATATCGGACTCACACACAAACACTGCAACTTACACTTTGATATCCTTTGTCTGTGTTTTTATATGATTGTGTGCAGGTGTCACTCAATAAGCTGATGGAGACTCTTGATCAGTCGGAGCCGTACTTTGTCAAATGTATTCGCTCCAACGCTGAAAAGGTATTGTGTGTCTTTTCCTTTATCTGCTCCTGAGGACTAAATTCTTTGGAAAGATTTCATGTGTTTCTCCTTAGAAAACATAATCACCCCTTAGAATACATGTAAAATGAAGATCCTGAGTGTTTCATCTGAGTGTTATAGTCCCTGTAAAAGTTTATTTGTAAACCATCATGAAATCCACCAGTCACTCTGGCCTCATCATTCTCCTGTCAAAGCTTCACAGAGTGCTGTCATCATTCATCGCTACTTTAGATTATTTTCTGTTTTATTCCTTCAGATGCCACTTCGTTTCAGCGACAGCCTGGTGCTCAGACAGCTCCGCTACACTGGGATGCTGGAAACTGTCCGCATCCGCCAATCAGGATACAGTGTCAAGTACACCTTCCAAGTAAGCCAATCACAATACAGTATCAAGCACACCATTCATGTAAGCTCCTCCTCTTGCAGATGAACAGTGTATCCACGGCCAGAGTGAACTTTATGATGTTTATGTCTTAATGTGTTTTATCAAATCTACTTTGGTTATTTAACTACTTTTAATGATCCTGTGTCTATGTTTGCATACTTGGCGTCTCAACATGATGCCTTGAATATGCCCACATTTCTGTAAACTTACCATAGTTATTGATGACTTATTGTCGTCCATACTGTCAGCTTTGGGCTATGTGCCTGTACTGGTTTTCAAATTTGGGCACTACTAGAAAAGGTATGATACCTCCAAACTGTCTGAACCAGTTTACTTTAAACTTGCCACAATTATTGACCACAAGCAAATCTCAAACGTACCAACTTCTATGATACAGGGCTCCATCACTTAAAAGGACTAACACTGTAAGCGCGAACCAGTTTAGTTGACATTTTGCCATGGTTATTGACTTTTGTACTTGTTAATCATCTTGTTTTTAAATGTTTATGAGGGTCTGATGATTTTATTTTCCTCAGATTTACTCCTAAGACTCTTTCAGATCCTTTTTCTGGTCATTTTAGTTTTTGTAACATTGCAGATTCCTCTCAGTCAAGTCGGGCTCAGTCCAAAACGTGTCTTCTTTAAACTTCTCAGCTTGGTTTTGCTCCTGAGGGTCTGAATGTGAATGTGTTGGTTTACAGATGAATAGTCTGATTGGTTCACAGCTCTTGTGGGTTTCTTTTTTGAATAAATGTTGTAGTCTGTGTCTAGAAAGATACAACAAGACCAAGACAATGTGAAAGCCAAGAAGAAAACATTGAAAATAAGATGTGTTAATGTGAAATAAGATTAAACCAATGTTTAGTGCTTGGTTTTCTTTTTTGCTTTACGTCAATTTACTCTTAAAAACCTTTCAACTCTTCCTAAAATTTTGAAATTTGTGATATTGTTAAATCTGAAGCTGAATTGTCACGATCAAACTTTCTATTTCTGAATATACCAGAAGACATGTTTGAGTTCTGTGAGTCTCACAGAGAAGTTTTTTTTCTGTCTGTTTCCAGGACTTTGTGCGCCACTTTCATGTCCTTCTGCCTCGAGAAACCAAACCCACCAAGTCTGGAATCCGGGAGTTTTTCCGTCAGATCCGGATTCCACCTGCTGGGTACCAAGTGGGACACACCATGGTGAGACTGGAAACCACTTTGTTTCCGTGTGACATCTCACAGCGTTTCTGAAAATCTGTGTTTTTCTGCTGCAGGTGTTTCTGCGGGAGGCAGAACGTCAGCGTCTGCAGACCCGCCTCCATCAGGAAGTGCTGAGGAGAATTGTCACACTGCAGCAGCGCTACCGGGCCATCCTGGACAGGAAGCACTTTGTCAGCATCAGACAAGCTACAATTGTCATCCAGGTGATGCGGTGTGAACCGGTAGCTTTTCTTATTATCGATTATTTTATTAATTAGAGGGAAACATATAAAAGTTCAAATTATGACATGCTTATCCCCTTTAAAGTCAGAATGGTGGTCAGTGATCCAAGTAGTATTACCTTATTTTCTGGATTAAAAGTCGCGTTTTTTTGCGTAGTCTGGTGAGGGGAGTGACAAATACATTGGAGTGACTTTTATTTTGAATAAATTTGACTATAGGGTGTTTGTCACACTGACAGCCACTAGAGGAGATGAGCCGCGAGCTCTCCCTTCTGGCGCACAGGGCGTTTGATGCGCGTTCCCCGGACAGATGCGACCTGTTCTGCAGAGCGCCTAATACACGTTTTTTTCTTCTTCATTATGCATTTTTTGGCTCGTGCGACTAACATACCGGAGCGACATATCACCCAGAAAATACGGTAGTCTCCTCTGTTTTATTCTTTGTGTGTGGATTCAACATATACTTCATTAAAACCATTTTAATGATTATAGCTATATTCTTGGTGTGGGCAGACTGTTATGGTCCAATATGCCAATAAACCGTAATTGAAGTCCAGTAAAGCTGGTGACACACTAAAACAACTTTCACAGTCGTTAACAATTATGAAAAGACTTTGAGTTCACACTATCCGAATGGTTTCAGCAGTTTTTTATGAGGACTGAAAGACTGGAGATCACACACTAAAGCCAACTGAAGCCATCAAACTGTCACACAAACACACCAGAATGACTGTGTCTATGAGATGGGGGTGTTGCTCCCTGATCTGTACCTGTAAACAAACATGGACTACAAACAGCTCGCTGTTGTTGTTTGTGCAGCTGCCTGCTCTAAGAAATCCAAGAAGAAAAACAGGTATGACTGTTTGCAATTGTTATTTTGATATTCCTACTTTCTGTCATCTCCATCTTCTGGTGCTATTCCCTGTGGCCCATGTACTCTTTTTCATTGGCTGTTGGCGAAGCGTGTTTGCAGTTGGGTGGGTGCACTGTTGATCACTTTATTTTACTTGATAGGTTGAGGCACTGGGTGGGTATATCTGGGTCAGCACTGGCTTGGTTTTCTTCCTATCTGTCTCAAAGATCTTTCTATGTGGCCACTTCTCACTTCAGGTCTTCTTGCACTTCCCTTTCTTGTGGTGTTCCTGAAGGCTCTGTTTTAGGTCCACTGTTGTTTTTGTTATACCTGCTTCCTCTCCAGCATATTATGAGCACTTTTTTAAGGATGTTTCTTATCACTGCTATGCAGGTGCTATTCAGCTTTACATCTCTTTTAAGCCACAAGATGCCTCCAAGCTGCAGGTGCTGCTTAAATGTTTGGACCCCATTAAAAGTTGGATGGCAGACAGTTGCCTCCAACTTAATAATGAGAAACCAGAAGTTCTTGTATGAGCTCCTAGCAGATCTGTCCCCAAGGTAATGGAGAATCTTGATTCCCTGGCTTCTTTTGCTAAGTCCGCTATCAGGAACCTGGTTGTGACTTTTCACTCTGCTTTCACTCTGGATGTGCATGTTAAATGTCTTGTGCGTTCCTGTTTTTATCATCTAAGAAATATTGCTAAATTGAGTTGTATGGTGTCACGGGCTGAATTAGAGATGATTATTCATGCATTTATATCTTTGCGGCTGGATTATCTCTTCACCTGTCTCAGTAAAACCTCTATGGATTGTTTGCAGCTCGTCCAGAACGCTGCTGCAAGGCTTCTGACAAGGTCTTGTAAACGTGCCCGTGTCACCCCACTTTTAATTTCGCTGCATTAGCGCCCTATCCATTTCAGGGTCCAGTTTAAGATCCTGGTTCTGACTTTCAGAGCCCTGCATGGACAAGCACTGTCTTATATTTAAGAGCTTTTAAACTTGTACGTCACCAACAGGACCCTGAGGTTCGTCTGATCAGGGTCTGCTGGTTGTGCCACAGACAAGGCTGAAAACTAAAGGTGACAGAGCATCCAACCTCTGGAACTCTCTTACCTTGAATTTGAGGTCTGTGGACTCTGTGAACTCTTTTAAAAACCAGCTAAAAACACATTTTTAAAACTGCATTTGGATGACTTACTCTTTTATGATTTTGTTGTGATTTTATGTTTCTTATTGTGTTTTATTGTTTGTTGTTTTTATATTTGCATTTGGTTGTAAAGCACTTTGTAGTTTTTATCTTGAAAAGTGCTGTATAAATAAAACTGTACTTACTTACTTACTTACACACTGCCTGATTGTGCCCAGAGTTGGCTCGAAAAATTCAAACATATTTGACTGACTGTGATTGAGGTCTGGTCGGGTCTGTTCCCCTCACACACTAACAGATTTCTGTGCTGATCAGCCATGCAGACTGTGCCCAACTTGGGCTGACTAGTGCAGACCCTGCCCAACTGTGAAAACTGGGTAAAATCGGACAAGAAATCTTGTAGTGTGTCCCCATTTACAAACAGAAGTGTTTTTTTAGGTTTTACTGTCCACATCTCAGAGGAAGCAGCTTCACCATCACTAAATAAAAAAGTATAACTAGTCAGTTCTTGTAAATAAAAATCAAACTAAGATGTGTCAAACCAACTGATGCCAAAACCAAGCTGAAAGAGTCAATAAATACAGAAGCTCCTCATTTCAGCTCAACATTTTGGACTGTAGTGCACCTTTTCCTCAGCCTAGATCCCTTCAGCTCCACATTGTTCAGCTTTATCAGCAGCTCATTGTTTTTCCACTATTGTCATAGACCTAGCTCACCTAACCACAAATACAATTTATAACCTTCAATGTAGCAGTTTCAAGTCTTTTTCAGGTGAGAATGTATAGTTAAGCCTGGTCTTACATGGATACCCACCTATGTGCCCTATAGCATTTAACTTTAGATTACACTCGGTTCACTCATTCACTCACACAAGCACACCAGTGACACTCAGAAGGGTAGGGTTCAGTGACTTACTCAGGGACACAACCAAGCACCAGTTCTACAGTTCGCAAACTTATACCAACAGCCCCACCCCCCCACAGACTGTAACAACATTTCATGGGATGCAATTAGTTTTGTCCCGAATTATTCAGACTCTGCTTATAAATCAGTTGCAGGGCCTTTTGTTTTGTTGCCTCTAAATGATTCCTGTTCTTAATAAGAAGCATTTATGTATGCATAGAGAACAGCCTGGACTAAAAGCTCAGTCTGCAGAAAAACTTGTTCTTGGTCAGTTTTGGACTGACCGTGAAGACAACAATCCAAAACAAACTGCAATGTTGGTCCAAAAATGTTTCCAGCCCTAAATCTAACTGGGGATTTTTGTATGGAGGTTAAGACCCATGTGATGAGGAGACCTTCAACCTCAAAGACCTGGAGTCCTTCATTAATAAGAGTGGACAAAAATTCCTGTGGAGACATAACAAACCTGGGATTAAGAACAGGAATCATTTGGAGGCTGTGATCATCAACAAAGACTTTGAAATTGATGTTTAAACAAAGAGTCTCAATAATTCTGGACATTTTACGTAAATCTTAAAAATAAAATAGCAACAGTTACTGTACACAAACTAAACAGACAAAAGTCCAACAGAAGTTCCAAGAGCAAGCAAGTGGTCGATTTATTAAGATGGAGACATCTCTACATAAAAACTTGTGTTTCAGTGGGTTCCCACTTGCTCAGATCTGTGTCTTGTGGTGTGTCATGATGCACATACATACTAATGCAGTGCTGATTCTGGATCATCCAGTTAGTGATCTGCATATCACCAATAAGGACCAAAAATAGTTCTGCTTGGTACCTAGTCCCATGTAGTAGAAAAGCAAACTTCATCGATACCAGCATGTTCTGGTCTTCCCAGATGCTTCTCTAAAACCATCCTGTCCCATTGTGTTTCTGCAGCGGTGGTGGCGCATTCACCTCCTCAGCTGTTTGGCCACCAGCCTGGGGAAGGAGGAAGCAGCGGTTCAACTGCAGTCGGCCTGGAGGAGTTTCAGGGAACGACGTCGGTTCCTGCAGTGGAAACACTCTGTCCTGGTCCTTCAGAGGAGCTGGAGAATTCACCTCCGCCGGAACCAGGCTGCCATCAGGCTTCAGGCAGCCTGGAGAGGATTCACAGAGAGGAGGAGATACTTGAGGCTGTATCGGACGGTGACCCAGGTCCAGGCCTGGGGACGGGGACACCTGGCCCGGAGCAGGTCAACACACAAAGAGTTTATTCTGTAATGTAGTTGAGTACTGACACAATCAGATCAGGATGTAAGTGAAGAAACAGAACTCAGTCATTACTACATTACTACTTGGGTTGACAGTTTGGGGGAGGGGTCTCCATCTGTGTCATGTGACTTTAAGTCTGACATGTAGTATGTTGTTAAGGGTTTCTCTCTGGTCCGGTAGGTTCAGACACCTGAAACAGAAACACCTGATCCTGTCAGAATCTGACTCAAAACCCGACCCGTCAGACTGGGATGAGGACTCTGAGCAGAGCCAGACCACCAGCGAGGCGAGCCTGAAGACTCGGTCTAAACGACAGAGCAGACGAATGCGTGAGCTTGAGCAGGCTCAGTTCAGCCTGGATCTTCTGAGGGTCCGGACCGGCAGTCTTGACCACCATCACAGACCGCCAGTGGAGGAGTCCAAGCCAGCTCCCAGGGCCACGTTTTACATCCCGTCTGACCAAAGCCCAGTCCACCAGCCTCACATGGAAAGTCCTGGTAAAAGTCCCAGGAAGCGGAGAGATTCAGGGTCTCGGAGGCCTGTGGTTGTCCTGATCAGTCTGCAGAAAGAGAGTCCAGTGGAGGAGGGGGGGGTGACTCAACACACACCCTCTGCCATCCCAGGGGAAAGTCTGGAGGTGGTCTCAGATACTGACCCACCTCAGGGAGCATGTCCAGAACCAACAACCATCTGCTCCTCAGAAGTTGACATCCAGATTGTCCTGCAGGCAAAGACCACTGAGGACCCCAGGCCCTCTAAAGCCCAGAGGAAGAGCTCAGCCCAGACCGTGATTGTGAACATGGTGGAGAAAAAGCCTGACCCGGTGTTCAGTCCACCACGACGCAAACTGCCCTTCTCCAAGTAAGTCACTCCAACTTCCTGTCACTTGTGACCACTCCCACTCCAAAGTATATTAGACCACTCCTATCTGTTAGCCAGGACCACCGCAGTCACATTAGATTTGGTATGGCTCTGTTTTTCACACATTTAGTGATCTTGTAGATTTTAAAATTGCATAAGCAGACAGTATCATGTTAGAGATAAAACAAACAAATATATATTTTTCTGACTACCAGGCAGAAGGCCTAGACTACAGGAAGACCAAAGAGGAGATTTATGGTTGTGGTGAAGGAGGACATGAAGGTAGTTGGTGTGAGAGAATACGATGCAGAGGATAGGATGAGATGGAGGCAGATGATTCGCTGTGGCGACCCCTGAAGGGAACAGCCCAAAGGAAAAGAAGAAAAAGAAGCTAACACACTGCAGCATTTTGGGTCAACTGGAGAAATTTAAGGAGTTATTTGGGCATCCTGATCCTACATGGATTAGCTTTTCTGATTTTAGTTTGTTTAACAGATGATCTGTCCACAAACACAGTCTGATCGGCTATAAGATCTCTTTTTTCCCAACCTGTGTCAGAGCACTGAATGGCAGCCATGCTTGTTTTATTGTAGTTTTTATCGCATGGCGTTATTGTGTTTTATTCGGTTCTCTTCTTATTCTGTGTTGTTCTTATTTGTATTGCACATTGTCATTGTATGCTATTTATGTGGTACATAAAGTCTGGACATAATTCTAGGGAGTGCACTTGCACTCCCTAGAATTATGTACAGTACTAGATTTATCTAAACTACTACTACTACTTTCCCTCTGCATCACTTTGGGACATGATATTCCTAATTTCGGCTATGTTACAGGAATGAAAGAAAGTTGTCCTTGATGTTTATTTTATATGTGAACTGAAAGATCAGTTCTGGTCCACAATCACTCCCTGGTTTCTTGATGCCTCTGGTATGTTGTTGAGATTAAGAATGGCATTAGGGAGTATTTTCCTTAGATTCCTTGGTCCTATTACAATAACTTCAGTTTTATCTGCGTTCAGTAGGAGATAGTTAGATGTCATCCAGGCTTATGTCTTTGAGACAAGCATGGAGGTTTGTTAAATGTTTTAGTTCATCAGGTTTCATGGAAAGGTACAGCTGTGTATCATCAGCATAACAATAAAACCTATGCCATAATTCCTTGTAATATCACCAAGTGGCAGCATGTGTAGTGTAAAAAGTAGTGGTCCTAATACTGAGCTCTGCAGAACACCGTGACTAACTTTAGATTGTGTGGATGACAAGTGGAAAAATAATATGGAAAAACTGAGATCTTTCTTTAAAGCATTAGTTAATCCAACCAAGTGCATTTCCTTTAATACCAACACAGTGTTCCAATCTATGGAACAGAATGCTATGATTGATGGTGTCACATATGGCACTTAGATCCAGAAGTACATGTACAGAAATTAATCCATTTTCTGACGCTAACAGAAGATCATTAATAATTTTCAGCAATGCAGTTTCATGCTGTGGAGTTCACTAACTCCTAACTGAAACTCTTCAAACTGATTATTCTGTAAATGCTGAAATGGGTCTCCCATATCAGATAAGGACAAGATTAATCATAGTGATTTTAAAAGCTGGTGGCACATAGTCAGTTGATAAAGACTGATTTATCAGCTCAAATTCAGAAGTATCAAACAAACGAAAGACATCTTTAAGTAGTTTAGTTGGGATGGGATCTATTGGAGGGTTTTAATGCATTTATTATTTTCGGTAGTTCTAAAAAAATATTAAGGGGAGCAGAGCAGGAAACTGGAGTTACTGTTATTGTTAAATGTATTTTATTATTGCATGAGATGGCAGAAGGATACTGCAGATTTTTTCTGTAATAGTTATTTTATTTGTGAAAATATGTATGAAATCATTATGGGAGGGAGTTGAAGGAATATTCCTTTTTACAGGACTATGGATTTTTAATAACTTGATAACTAGGGTTGTTTTTGTTTTCCTCCTATTAAAGATGATTAGTATGTGGTTTTGGCTTCATGGAGGACTTTTTAAATATTTTATGAAACGAAACTAACTCATAGAAAGATCCAACTAATTTAGAGAAGCATCAGTATCTTTGCGCTGATGTACCGTCACCCCATATGTATCTAATGTACATTAAAGAAGTATACACATTTCCACAGATTGCAGTGAAGTTTAATGTTATTCTTTATCTTTTTCTTCAGATCTGATAAGGATCTGCGGAACCGGGGCCGACCTCTGACCCTGTTCAGAGATGACACCATCACCAGAACCGTAGAGGTAACAGTCTAAGGCTCAGTTGGAGTTGATTTTACAACTGCATGAATTTTTTGTGAGTTTTATTTTTGAGAAATTGACCAGTGTATGATTTTATTTCTGTTTTAGTTTTAGATGAGTTTTTGTTTAGTTGCAGCCTTGAATTTTTAGCTCCAGAACCAGATCATGAATTCCAGCATAGAATGTGCAGAGCATCACACTCTTCCATGGTTCTGTTTTATGTCCAACTTGTTTATCTAGGACAAAGATAATTTTTTTAACATAGAGTCATGAAACAACTGTTTGATCTTTATTTGTTGTATTTTACCATTGCCCTGTGCAAACAGTGTGGCAGCAGCTGAGGCTCATGGATATTGTGGTGTTTTTACATGTGTCCTGATGTTTTTATATTTTTCTTTCTGAAAATATTCTTTTATAAAACCAAAAGAAACAGAAAAAGATACTCTCCTTCCACCCATCCAGATGCCTGTCCATGCACGGACCAAAGTGTCTGTGGGTGAAATGCAGGTTATATTACAGCCATGTTGTTTTCATCATCGTTTAACAAACCTATAGGTTGGTTGGACAAAACCTCAGGGTCACTTCTATCTGTTTTAGAGAGAGACAGATATATGCATCCTACAAAGTACAAAATATTACACCTTTCACTGAGTTATTTATCATATGTAGTAAAAAGGGAGCAATCATTCACTTTCAAACCTGACATGGCCATTAGGACAAGAATGAATAGTCGTCTTGATTTCATTCAACTTACAGAGCCCATTTCCAGCCAACATTGTCCCTGAGAACTGGAAGGTCCTGAAATGTATTCACATTTTGGGTTGTGCCTGTTGGTCTACAGGTGTAGAATTAACAAGAACAGTACAATCTATTAGGGATAAGTTTGGGGTCAGTGATGAGCTAGAAAAGGTCTGCTTGAACACCTGCCTTTGTGCATATTTTCACCTAATGTAGTGTTTTTGTTTGAGCTTGTGAATGCATTCACCAACCTGCTCCCAGTGAATGACACTGCACCCATATGCCATTTTGAACTGATTTGTGGTGTTCAGTGCTGCTTGTCAAGTCAAAGACAAATGTATCTACGCTCACCAAATGTGGCAAATGGGCTGACCTTGTGACTACAAGCTGTGGCTATGTTTTTTGAGATAGAAACTCAAGGTTATAAGGTCATACATGTTCAAAATCAATTTGGCATATAGCAGTTTTATCTATCTATCTGTCTATCTATATATATATTTATTATTATTTTTATTATCTGAACACATGGAGATGGGGCAGCAGTTGTGGTTTTGAAAATGTGGTGAAGAATGTCTTTTGAATTTGAAATTCAGTTGTCATCCTGTAGTGTAGCTAAGCCTGGCTCCTTTAACAGATGACTGGTCTAAAGGTGATGTGACCTATCATCATTACTTTAAGTGTCTCCTCAAGGGTTGACTCAGAATCTGTGTCATTGTCATTGAAGAACATGTAAGTGGAAATCTGGGCTGAAAAATAATTACAACATGATTTATCCAAGAGTAATGAAGGAGTAATGGTCAAATTGTAAAGAGTGAAATTAGGCCAATTCTCATGGAGAGAGGGGTGTGGTCAGACATTGGCATACAATGGTAAACTAAGCTAAGAGTGTTGGGGACAAGTTTGGATTCTGGAAAGGACACCATGTCCAAGAGAAAAAACCCATTGTCTACCCTGGTGTGCTGGAGCCAACAGATGTCGACTAAATCCAGTGATTTCTGGACATTATGAAGAACTGAATTGGGTTTTTTGTGGAGCAGGTGTTTTTACAACTGAAAATCGAGATAACAGCTTAAAGTCCCCATCAGTGACTGTATACTGTGGTTACTATGGTCTGCAACTCATTCAAGAGTTTACAGGAGAAATCAGAGCTGACAAAGTATCCATGTTTTTTGATCAATTTAAGATGTCACCCTGTCATCTTTTCAGATCGGGGTCATTACTGCTTGAGAAATCCCTGCTATTAGGTGGCTGCATTTTTCAGTGGATGTTTTCCTATGTTTCTGTTGTTATCACCTGATGTATCCATGGTAACCTGGGTGCAGGTGAGCCGTCCCATTCCTAAAAAGAAAGCTCGAATGTCCTGGACTCGCTCTGACTTCCTGACCCACTGTACCTTTGAGGGGGAAGCCCAATCAGATGATGATGATGAGTACTATGTCCCCACCCACTCCTGTACGCTGCCCCCCTCCTTGCCCCCCCCTTGGTCCTGCAACCGGACCGGATTTCACAGTGACTTTGAGATGGTAAATAAATCCTGCTAGCGATGCGGTCATACGACCAAACACACCTTTTACTAATCCAACTGACCACTCTCTGAAGTGTTTCCTGTCCTTTACAGAGCATAACAGTGTTTGAAAGTCCAGACCCCTCACTGTGAATCTGACTGCATCTTGGATAATACATGTCACCATAGAGGATTTTCAAGATGCTTGATATTTGCAGCTTTCATTTTAAACAACTGAAATTTCAACCTTCTTCTAAATGGAAAACAGTCTGAACCTGCTAAAAGTCACATATGGCTAGATTTGTGCTGTTCGTTTTCTGTTTTTTCCAGGTCTCATATTGATGTTTGACTTCTGCATGCTGTCCTATCATTTCTCACTAACATCACTTTCTAACAGGATCTTCTATGACTTTAATCCTCATGTGGCTATCTTCACTCTCTAATGCATCACTGACACTGTTAGAGATGTGACAAATGTGTAGAATGTTAATAATGTGAAACTTATGTGTTGAACAGAGGTTGAACTCAGTCACAAATGTTCAACACTGATACTAGAACTGATTCTGACTGACATCTTGTGGATGATGAATAGTTTTCTTACAGCTGTGTGTACATGATGTGGCACTCACACAGAGGACATTTACTTCTTACAAATTAAAATTTGGTGTCAAACAATACCACACATACTTAGACAGTCAACAGCATCATTAAAGTATTGTTTAAATGTATTTTCTGTCATTTTGCAGTCACCTCACAAAGAGCAGAAGAGGATCCATAAGACAATGTCCTCAGGAGACCTGCTCCTCCGAAAAACCTCCAGCCATGATGGAAGGTGGGTCTTGACAATCATCATGTGTCAGACTGCACTTCTCTGGAACTTTACCTTAATGTTCTAAGAGTATAGTAAGAGATATTACTAGTGATATTTTCATTGGAATCCACCATGTGACACTGAAATAACAGAACTGGATGAACATTTATCAAATCTTTTAGTACGGTAGTTTACATCTGTAATAAATAATTGTCTAGATGCAGTTTGTAGATTTGTCATTTTTGTGTTTTTGATGCAGCAGGATGAAAGGAAAAATGCGATTTTGGAGTAAAACGAAGCACAGCGGAAAGAAACAGTCAAGAGAAGAGACAAATCAGATTGAAATTAGAGAGACACCTGGTAAGAAATGAGCACTTAAATGCATCTCATACAACAAATACATAAATGCATCATATGCGACATATGAGCGCATTATATCTTTTGGTTGTTGTTGCAGACAGTGGATCTCTCCCTCTCAGCCTGGATCTCAGCTCTCCTCCTCATCGTAATGTGTTAAAGGACGGGAAGGAGATCAAGGTGTCATCTCCTAAAATGAGGAGGCGTCGCAGTTTGAGTTTGAAGATTAGCAGTGTCACTCTGGAACCCACCCAGTGGCAGAATGATGTTCTGCACATCCTGACATCAGCACGTGACTACCGCCGCATGAATGACTTCCTCATGAAGAAGGTACGAACATGAAAAAACGAATGCATAACTAAGACAAAACCGTCATGACGAACATATGAATGCATGACATGGAAGGATGGCTGACTCCGTCCTAGGGTCAGATTTATTCATTGTACTATTCCACATGCCAAACGATTCCACGTGATGAGTTTTGGTCAGCAGTGTGGACCTTTCCTGTGTCTCAAATACTAGTCAGACTCATTGATGGGTCTTGTGATGTTATGTGTATTTGCCAGACAGCAGTGACCATGGATGTGCAGTGAGGCCGATGCGGAAATCTGTTTTTGACATAGTGCCACTGTTGTCCACTGGGTGCACCATCCATGTGTCTCCCAAAGACTTCTATTGAACTCATGTAAAAATCATCAGTAGATAATGTTGAGGAGTCATCATGGTCAGCAGGGTCTCTAATCAGTGGTCTGCTTTATCTTTAGATTATTCTTCCATGTTCAGATATTATGGTGAATTAAAGGCTTTGATTGACAGGTCTGTATCAAACTCCACCATTTATTGAATAAATACTGTGGTTCACAATGACTCAGCATTCTCTACTGAGTCACTAAGGTGCACTTACATTAGGGCTAAGTGGCCTGAGCTGGTCACTCTCTCATTGGTTCACACTCACACTGCCTCAGCTCTGTACATAGGAGATCACGTCACAATTGCATATATACAACTTTACTGACTTTGTGGCTACGTTTGAGTTGTTTTTGGTGACAAATAGACTTCTACTGGGTTTCTCCATTATGTACTATGGTGATTTTCAGTTTACTCATGCTGCCTGCACATCGAGGCTGCAGGAGATGGGGTTTATATGTATATAACAGGCCTATGCCGTGTACGTGTGCCACCTCTTCCAACCATAATGAGGAAAAGGAAGCAACTGGAGCACTCGCATTACTCAAACGATTTGTGTTTTAGTCGTGATACTTGCTTGGGCCTTGTGTGGATTGCCAGTGTGAGTACGCCCTAATATAGTGTTCTGCATCAGACAGTGGTGGGCCGTCAGGGCCAGCAAGGCCTTCTCTGCTGGCCTAACATAACCAGACATCATTTTCATAATTATAATAAAAGTCAATTTCATTTTAAATTTATTTTTCCTAAATATATATATAATTATTCTCCATATTCTG
>JAQQAE010006039.1:0-17041 GCA_029823295.1 Pseudamia nigra
GTCGTGGGTCCAGAACGGATTAATTGGTTTTACATGTATTCCTATGGAAAAAGTCACTTCGGATAACAACTGATTCGAATACAGGCCGTGATGCCAGAACGGACACATCAAAGTCATATTTCTTTGATTATTGTTATTATTATTTTACAATGCCTCACAATTCTCATGTAAGTAATTTCAACATTTCTTAACATTTAAAATAATGTAATAATTAAAAGTGCTCCAAAACATATGCTGTATTTAGAGTATGTAAAGCTGTGAAAGTTGAATATAATGGCTACTCTGATTTGAATGAGACTGTCTTTTTAAAGAAAATAATTGTACTGGACACTGAGACCATCTAAGCTCATGTAAGTTTTAACATTGACTCATATGTGTTGCACAAACTCAGTTACATCTGACCAAACTGGATTCCACTGAGTCCTAAACATCCAGGGCGCTTCAATGAGCGGTTTTGAAAAGTAGGTTAAAATCTGACCCACACATGTAATCAGTGAGCACTGATGTGGGGAATGTAATTAGTGTGACACCACAGTAAACTTGAGTCTTTGTAATGTGAGTGACCTGCACTGACCTCATTCACTAAAATAGAACACAAATACAGCCAGACATTAGCTGTTTATTTAATGTTAGAGTGGGTAAAACATCTAAAAGAGACGCAAAACCATCAGTCAGTGAAAAACAATAAAAAACATGAAGTTGCACCCTGTTTTATCCCACAGTAACTTGATGCCCAGAAGGTGGCAGCCTCACCCTGCACTGTCAGCAAAATAGCTGCTGTCTTACAGAGTGGACATGATTTGTTATTTCTATTTTATTTATTTATTATAATGTTGTATAACACTGGTTCAACATCTGTTGTTTTTAAAAGTGCTTATAAATACAGTTGAATTGACACGGACTATAAATGTACAGCATGTAAACACTGTCATTAATGTGTGGATTTGTTCTTTATTTGGAACCTAAATTAGAATTATATCAACACAGAAAGTAAGAGACACCATTGTTTTAATAACAAATAACAAAAATTTTATAGAAATCAGTTGTAACTGGCTGACTTTTCGGCTCTTATTGGTGATTGTGGTGTTTTAGACATTACATCAGCCTTTGTAATCAGGTAAAGAATGTTTAAAACCACTATATTAGAGTTTAGTCGTTGAATACTAGCCACTATTTTGACAACTGATATTCAGCTTGACTAGTGAGTGTACTGTTATACCATACAGATTATAATTTTACATTTTTATGAAAACGTAATTTTGATGTGATTGTTATATAATTGTGTAGGCTTGATTCATTGCCACATGTGTATCAGTGTATACGGCTCAGGTCGTCATTGTAGATGAGAACTGGCTTTCAATTGACTTACCTGGTTAAATAAGGGTTAATTTTTTTTAAGTATTAGGTAAGTAGAATGTAAAAGAAAATGACTTTTTTGGTTTAAAAAGTCTAAATTCTCTGATATCTTCTTAAATGCAGACATTTTCTGGTTTGTTTCATCTTCTCTATGACAGTGAACTGAATATATTTGAATTGTGGAGACATTTGAGGTCTTTGAGAAACCCTTTTTCATTTTTACAGTGGATGTAAAATACTATCAATTGTATTTTTAAAAAATGTGGCTCTACACTATATTTCTGTATGTTTCATCATTCCTGTTCTCATCATCACTACTCCACAATTATCATTTTTTCACAAATTACATGACAATCATTGGTAAAGACTATTTTATGCCTTTGGTGCATATTGTTTAAAGACCACATGAAAATTAAGGTTCTGTTACTATAGTGTGAAAGTATCAAAATTCTCATAGGAGGAAAAAAACACATAGCATCTTTTCAAATAATCAGACCTGAAACATGCCATTTGGATTTCTGCATATTTATGATGTCACAAATAGACACTGACTGTCTTTGACCAGTCCTCCAGGATTGGCTAAAACCTTCCTGATAACTTGGAATAATATGCCAGGGAGTCTACATGATGGAATCCATGGCACAGAAATGAAACGGGAGTGAACAACAGCAGCTCATTTGCATTTAAAGGTCACAGCAGGCACTGAAAGAGCCCGTTTGATATCGGTACTGAAAAACATGAGTATAGTCGATTAAAATATCCCTATTGTTTCTTGAGCATGTAAAAATTAAATAAACATGTTAAAACGGGTGCAATATATTTCCTTTAAGATTAAAAAATGTCATGTTTGATGCATATTGACTCTTTGACTTGTCATGAGCTCAGTTTTCAGCTATTTCCATTGTTTCCTGTGAGGACGTGTGGCTGCTTGCAGACATCCTGCCTGTCAGTGAAGGTCAGGGTGAGTGTGTCATCTCTGAAACCATTTAGAATGAATATGATTGCATCACATTTCAGCTGCGCAAAGTATATAATGTACAGTACATGATGTACTGAATATATCACTGACCCAGAGCAGAGCAAAGGATGTGTCACTAAATCAGAGCAGAGTAAGACATTAGTCACATTAGGGGTTTTGATAACTATGCGGTTTATATTCCACAGTATAAGAAAGTGATTAGAAAGAGACACAAATTGCACTTACACAGGTTATAATTGATCAAGTGTAACCTAAAATACTAAAAATGAATCTATCAACCATCCCAACATTTAGAAACAAAGCACAGTAAGTTCTATTTATATCAAAATGTTCACCATAAAGTCTTTAACACTACAACCACCACCAGGTCAAAGTTACCCACAACCGTTGTCATACTGATAATAATAATAATAATAATAACTATTATTATTATTATTATACATTTATGTACTGCATATAGCACTTTTCAATGCACTCAAAGATATATACAACAATATAAAAGTGAGGACAATTAAGACAATTGTAAATGACAATAAACAAAACAATAATTGCAACAAAATTTTTAAACTTCAATATGCTGTTTGAATAAATTACTGCAATTTTGTTCATTTTCCTGCTCACTTTGTGTATTATTTCATTTATTTTTGGGCTATTTGTGTATTATTTAATTCATTTTGTGTATTATTTTGTTCATTTTTGGTCAATGTTCTTGATTATTTTGCATTATTCAGTTTGATTGTTTATATTTATGTTGACTTTTGTTCATTATCTTAATTATTTTGTTGACTTTTTTGGGTCACTTTTTAACTTACCCCATTAATATTGTATATTTTTGTTTATTTTCTGGATTATGTTGTTAATTTTCTCACTTATTTTGGTCATTACTTGCTTTTTGTCCCTTGTGCATTTTCTTGATTATTCCATTTATTTTCTGTATTTTGGTTCAATAAGTTCATTTTCTTGGTTACCACATTTGCTTGATTATCATAATTCTCATATTAATGTTTATTAACATTTAGAATTATTTAATAATTGGAAGTAAAAGCATTAAAAGTAAAAAATACTGCACAGAGTATGTAAAGCTGTGAAAGTTGAATATAATGGCAAAATGTGAGAATGTCTATTGTCAGGTGAATAATCTAATTGGAGTCTAATTTAGGCCATATGAAGTCATATAACTTATTAATACTAAAACCACCTAGTTTCTAACGTTTCTTGCAATTGTGCTGTTTTACACGACCTATTGTTATAAATAGTCAAGATGACGATAGATCAAAATTACAGTCATTTATCCTTATAACAATTAATGGGTAAAAAATCTACCCATTTGTCTGTTTTAGGTACATACAGACCCTGGTGGTTCTAGTGTTAAAGGAATTAGTGTGGGCTTACAATAAGAGGCTGATCTAGAAAATGAGTTTAGATTGCAAGGAAGTTCCCAGGGCCCAAAATTCACGTTATCCTGTATATGCTGTACATACGTTTTACCCTGTTTTTTATTATCATTATCTGTACAAACAGGAAGAAGGAACAAATCAATCTTTGTGCATGGCATCATCTTCCTGTGTTTGCGGCTGTGCGTCACCTCCTGACATGTTTACAGTGTTCTGGATCTCGGCCTCGTGCTCTCTGGCTTTGGCCCTCAGTTTGGCAATGCTGCAGGATCTGAGCTCCTCTGAACTCGGCCCCTCCAGACGCTCCCACTTCCCTGAACTACCGGTCATAGGCTGCGCACGCAGGCTCTGGGCAGCACTCGGAGCTTTAGTCCAAGGGTAGGTTTGTCCTTCCTGTCGTCTCTCCCAGTGCTCGCCGTCAGAAGCATCAGTCTGCTCTTTGAAACTCCTGCCTGTTTTCTCACATGGTTCATCAACGTCTTTTTTCACAAAAGGCCCTGAAAGCTGGCCCTGGACCTTCAGCTGTCGCCTCATCTTGGCACGACGGTTTTGAAACCACACCTGAAATACACAAAGGAATACAGATGTAATTTCTCTACTATGGCAATGTTTCCCAAGATTTTACAGAAGTTTGGCATCTCCTTAGGACCCAAACACCAAAATCCACATGACATGACAATTATATAGTCTTACTATTGAAATGTTAACAATAATAAGATGTATTTAAAAAACAACGTCAATACATTCATTCATAACATTAAAACAAAAGCATGTGGTCCTGGCTTTTCTGATGGTTCTAGGAGTCGTGGAGGTCTCTTTGTATGTCACAGACATGCAGAAGCCAACATGGCTGGTATTAGTTAAATTAAATGCTGCTGGGTGTTTTTCTCCATGGTGTGTTTTGATCCTGTGAAAGAGGCAGATACATATTTCACAATATGTTTCATATCCTAGGATATCACAATGTTTACCTTGGTGTAAATAGCTAAAAGTAATTCATTGATGTCTGCACTGTACGTGCTGCCACTGCACGGTGCTATCAATAGATAATGTACATACCCTGTTTTTATAGTTTGTAGTTCCTTTATTGTGTACTTTGTCATTTTTAAAGCTACTTTTACTCCTTGCTGTTGGTTGATAGTCACCAAATAAAATTTTGTTGCTTTTTTAAAAATGACAATGAAGTGTCTTATCTTTTCTAATGCTTTCTTATCTTTTCTTATCTTAAAGTGTCTGAACCAGTATACTTAAAAGCTGCTATGGTTATTGACAATTTCAATATCTCCATCTTATCAGCTTCTGGCATCTGTTATTCTGTGGCTTTATATTTCAGCAGATGAACTACAAATGTAGGCAACTGACCAACACCAGTGAAGCATTATTTGCAGACCTGTGTTATAATGATAATTGAAATGAAAACCTGATTTTTAATGAAGTGTCCCCTTTAATTCATCCATTTTCCACAAAGTAAACAGTAGCATGTGAGGAACACTTTTCAGCCAGATGTGACCTATTACCTTTTCTTTACTGTACTATGCATTTTTGTAAATTTTGGTGTCAAATATCTTTCCAGAATGACAGTGCTGGAGCCTGTCGGGCTGCAGTCTGACTTCTAAAAACCTGATGTTTGAAGTAAACATTGCGCATTGACTGAGAGATACCTGGACTCTGGCTTCGATAAGGTCCAGTCTGAGGGCCAGGGCCTCTCTCATGAAGATGTCTGGGTAGTGGGTGGTCTCAAAGGCCTTCTCCAGCTCCTCCAGCTGCCAGCTGCTGTAGTTGGCCCGGGCGCGACGCTGCTTCACTGGCCTCTGTTCATCTGGAAAGCACAGCGCAAGCACCAATTACACCATCGCCAACGGGTGACAAGGAACTAATGGCTCTAGATTGGGTAATTAGCACAGTGATCATTAGGCACACTTTAACACTGGCTGATAATTGATTGTTAGTTACGAGCTGTTAGCCAATCTTTTGTAAACATTTACACTGTAGTCAGATGGTGGCCTTTCCGACTGTCTAGAATCTGCTCAAACACTGACACAGCCTAATGTGCTCAACACTTTTTTGTAGTTTATTAATTGACTTAGATTAAATGCAACTTTTGGGTCTCTAACTCCTTTACATAACTAATTATAGTTTGTTCATATTGTTGGATTGTCTTGCTAATTTTTTGTTAATATTTTTGAAATATTTTGCCCATTTATGGCCATATTATGTACCAATTTGTATATTTTTGTTCACTTCCTTGACTGTTCTGTTTATTTTTTTTCCATTTTGTGCTTGGTTATATTCAGTTTTTTTTGTTTGGTTGTCCCTTTTGTTCAGCTTTGTTCCTGTTGCTGAATGCTTTGATCATGTTTTTACTTGTTTTGTTCATGTTTGGTCTTTTTTTATTGTCATGTTCATTTTTTTTATTGTTTTGTTAATTTTTTAAGTAATTATTATCTTAATTTTTGGATAATTTTGTTTCATTTTTGTCCAGTTTGATTCAATTTATGGATGATTTTAATTCCCCTTTTTTCATTCACTTAATTTAGGGCTTATTTTGTTTACTCTGTAGATCAAGTGTACTTTAAACTAACCCTAAAAGACCTATTCAAATTTTTTTTGCATGCCTGATTCTCTTTACTTTTCAAGTATATTCTAGCATGCAAATGTTGCATGCTTGTCATTTCAGTTTAACCCTCAAAGTCATCTAACTCTTTGAGGAATCAAATGAACAAAACAAGTTCCATATTATTTCCAACACATCTTATCATCTTTTAAATTTAAAGAGTAATATATAAATAACATGACATATGGACTCATCTAGATTAAAAATATATATATTTGGCCTGTTTTTAATTAATTTTTGGTCCTATTTTTGCCCATTTTGTTCATTTTTGCCCACTATCTTGATCATTTTGTTAATTTTTTGGTTTCCTTTATAAGTCAAATGCAAATAAGGCACAAGCTAACAGTTCACCAGTGCACAGAAAATAAAGAATTTCAAGGTGGACCCCTCAAAAATTGCCCCACGGTGTCCAAATGAAACCCTTAATCTCACCTATAGTCTCTGTGATCTGCCCCATCCCGATGGCCTGTGTAGCCAAGAGCAGAGCTTCCTTACATGGTTCTGGCTGAAGATAATTCCTTAAACATTCGTAGCTGATAAAAGGCCCAGGGATCAAAATTTGAGGTGGAGATCCCAGTCTGGTTGAGAAGGCAGGAAAGAAATGAGCTGCAGGTGAATGAAACACTGCAGGCAGGAGAGTAGAAACCAGCTGCCCCGAGCCAAACATGTCTATTTGGAGTCCACGATGAAGCACCAATCCGTCAAAAAGTCCAGGGTCATACCTATGGTGATGCAGTTGGAAAGCTGATATGCATTTCTCTGCAAGATTTAAAAAGGTGGTTGCTCTTTTAGTTCTTTGGTGCTTGGTCAGCGTCCGCAACATTTAAAGTGAAGAGTAAGTCAGACCTGAGTGGAGGTGGTCGCACCTGAGTTTGCAGCTTCTCCTCCCCTTTGTTCCCCCTGGTCACATGACTTCCAGACAGCCATCAGGGCTTGGTTCATATGACGGAGGTGCAAAGCTGTGATTCATCTCTGTGGATTATCTGTATTACTCCATGATTATTTGCTATATTTGTCATTACTTTGCCGGCTACAGAGAAATCTGTTTCATATCTTATTGGGACCAGCAAAGCCTTTATAATTAGTTGCTTTTTATTTGTTAAAGGCATCAGATTTTCATGATAAGCGATTAATTAACATCTACACACTTATTTAGTTGATTCCTATAAGCACTCACAGGTAATTTTCCCTAAGGGAATAATTTTGGTTGAAATTAGGAGTGGGGTGGGGTGGTTATATTTACTCACATATCTCTGGACCCTCCTGCAAATTTTTAACAAATCACTTTCTATGTTTCGGTGAATTATTAATGCACCAGTTTGTGCCTTTGTAGATACCATATGAGGCTGCTTCCCAAGAATTCAATTGCCTTGTAAAATGTAAATAACAACAAAACGTGATGATTTGCAGAACACTGACACGCCAGATTTAGTTCAAAATAGCACAAAAACATCATATTTAATGTGATTTTGAATTTGATGCCGCTGACTGATTTCAAAAAGGTGAGCCAGGGTGAGTGCTGCATCACTTCTTTTAACAAAATGCATTTCTGAACTGAGGAGACCAATTGTTGTAATATTGAAATTTGAAAGTGTTTCTATTGTTTCTGATGAAGGATTTCTGCTGCTGAACAGTTTGATATCTCCGTTGTCAATTTATACATAATGCACCAAACTTGCAGGGCAGTTTAGCACCCATTCTACCTTACCACAGAGCTACAGTATACTGTTGTAGAATGTGGTTTGACATTGACTTGCTGAAATAAACAAAGCCTTCCCTGACAAATACAGTACATTGCCTATTTTGCAGCGTATGTTGCTCCAAATCCCTTATATGTTGTTCAACATTGCTTTCACACATGTCCAGGTTAGCTATGACATGTGCACCAACGCACCCCTGTACCATTACAGATACTGGCTTTTGAAATGACCACATGCCGTCTATGATTTAAAAAAAAAAAAGCTTCAAATTTTGGCATTTCCACTTCCTCCATCTTAAACTGATACTAAACAGTAAAATATGTTTTTTGAGATGTGAACAGAATGAAATGACTGATTTGTGATGAAACACATCAGTCACTTTTTCTTTTAACAAAATACATTTCCGGACTGAGGAGACCAGCTGCTGTGATGCTGAATGTGGAATGTTTTCCCATTCTTGTTCGATGAAGGATTTCAGCTGCTGAACAGTTTGAGGTCACAGTTAATAATGCACCAACCATTTTCAGTATGTGACAAGTCAGGACTGCAGGCAGGTCAGTTACCACCCATCCTATGTACTATAGAGTCATGCAGTTGCAGAATGTGGTTTGACATTGTGTTGCTGAAACAAACAAGGTCTTCCGTTACAAAGATATTGTGTATTTGGCAGAATAGTGTGTTGCTCCAAAACCCTTATAAGTTGTTCAGCATTAACATTGCTTCTGGACCTTCACACATGTCCAGGTTACCTGTGCCATGTGCACTAATGCACCCTCAAACCATCATAGACAAAGGCTTTTGAACTGAGTACTGAAAATAAAATGGTCCCTCTCTTCTTTATCCCAGAGCACACAGCGTTCATGACTTCCAAACCAATTTCAAATTCTGAAGTTTTTCACTTCATCTCAATCCATCTTAATGCAATACTACACACTAAAATATGTTTTTAGAGATGTGAAGTTGCAAATATTTCAGAATTACTTTAATAATGTGTATTGCTTTTTCTGTGGTGTATATGGGTCCTCAGCAAACAATTTCGTCCCACCTCATGTGTGAACACGTGTGGACTGACAATAAAGTTCTTCAATCTTCACTTTCTAACATTTCAGACTCATAAGAACAGGGGGAGATTAACACTGTAAATGAGCTCGGGCCCAGAGAGGGTGACAGAAATTTTAAATGTGGTTTATATTAGGTTTCCTCTGTCATTTGCAGTGACAAACTCCTACAGTGGGTTTTGGAAGTGTTCTTGAGCCCATGCAGTGATGTCCACAAAAGAATCACGTCTGTTTTTAATGCAGCCCTGTCTGAGGGGCCCAAGCTCACAGAAATTTCTTCAGATTCTCTAAATCTTTTGATGATATTAGGAGCTGTCAAGAGTGAAATACCAAAATTCTTCACAACTTTGTGCTGAGACATTTTATGCACGTTTTAAGTACATAAAAAAGCAAACATACCAAAAGTTTAAGAACATTAATAAAATGTCACAAAATGAGCAAAAATGTTAACAAAATTAAAGGAATTGAGTGAAATAATCCACAAAATGAACAAAATTATCAATAAAAAAACAAATAATTGAGGACCAAAGATGAAGCCATGAGTGAAGAAAATGTCATTATTTATTACACACCCAAAAATTATGTTCCATTAATTAATTTGCAAACTACTTGTAAAAACTGAAAACCACAATTCAAACTGTTTTATCCATGGAGATAAAGGCATATTTTCCCCCTGCCTTCAAATCTACACCTATGCTGTATGTGTCATTACTTTCCTGATGACAGAGGCGCTGAAATCTGTTCTACACCTGTGCATTATTGCGATCAGGTTTGTTTGAGAACTCCTCTCTCTCAGGCTTTATGAGATGTGTCGCAACATCTTTGACTTGTGATATTTCAATCAGTGAGATGGATGAGAGTTCAATACGTTCATTTTGAAACACACACCTTAAAGAACAATTCGACACTGGGACCGGTTTAACAGGCGTCAAGTATAATAGGAATAAATTATTTCCAGTGGAGCTTTCATGAAAACACAGGTAGCGCTTTGAAACAGCAAAGATGAAAACAAGCTCCACAGCAGCCAACCCCGAACAGCGGCTTCCAGGATAAACATACACTTATTGATAACAAGTAACAAAACTCAACCTTTTGTAACCCCTTGCTTACTTCTATCAATCAGTATTTTCTTTCCCACACCAACAAAATGCAGCACGTGAAAATGAAAGCCAGCAGCATTTGTAGCGATCAACTACTAGCCATTAAAAATGAAAAGTGATAAAATTATTTCATATGTTTCAAATATTTGAGTGCCATAGAGGTCTTTCATATTTTTCAGATGTTGCTACAACATAATTACACTTTATAGAAGGATGATTTTAGAGGCAACTGACAGTACATTTACCTGCTTTGGGATAAGCATGCAAATGCTGTATGCTTGTCATTTGATTTTAACTCACAATGTCATCTACGGTAAAGTCTTTGAGGCTTAAAATGAGCAAAACAAGTTCCATCTTCTTTCTAACACATCTTATTACCTTTTACATTTTGAGTAAACGATATAAATGTCATTATATATGGACCCAACTGTAGTATAAATTTAATTATCGTGTCAGTTTTTATTGAATTTTAGGCCTGAATTTTGATTAGTTTGTTCATTTTGAAGTCATTGCCAATGATCTCAGAAAAAAAACTACATTTTCATGCCTTTGACAACACTCCAGGTGATCAATTTACTTTCTTTGAGAGTTAAAATGAAAAAAAAAGAAAATCTGAATTTTCACAATATTTCTAACCAAGCATTTATGATGCAGTACATGAATATGCAATTGCATTCTCGCCTAAACTATTATGTAAATGTACCCAAATAAAAAAAAGCATTTGGACCAGCTAAATCTGTGAAATGGGTAATTCACTGAGTTGGCCATTTGCACAGATCATATGTAAAATAGAAAAGAATCAGACAAACTCGGACCTAATATTTTGCAATGCTGTTAAATATTTTGTTTTATCAGTAGTCGACATGTTGCCAAACACTTGACAGGTTTTTTTTTTTCTTCCTTTCACATCAAAGTGCACATGTCAACACATTAACAGTCAGGACAGGAAGATTATTAAGACATGTATTTTTTCAAAGATGCAGCTGTAGCTCGGTGTTGACAGACGCGTGATGAGATGATCGTCAGCGCTGTCTATGGGAATTAAACACAGGTGTGTCAATTAATCCAGATACATATCACCTCACAATGCATCCTGCTAACTGCTCATCAGCTCAGACAGCGGTGAAAACATGCTGTCAGTGTTGTCACCACTGAATCCTGCAGCTGAGGAGGCTTTGATCAGGCAGCGGAGCCGAGCAGGAGGCAGCTGGTCAGAGCTCAGGTGAGTCACAGGGTGGTCATTCTTCTGCACACCCAGGTCCACAGCTCCCCTCACCCGTGGCCCTTTTATCTGCACCTGTTTAAACACCAAACGCTCATGACAAACAGCAAATTAAAGCCCGCGTAGAGGAAATAAAGGTGTCAAAATAAGGTTTTCTTTAGTCTGTTTTGAGACCCACTGCTGATATGTACATTTGACTATTTATGTCAACATTTCTACAAAGATTTCCTTGATAATTTGATTACTGGCTTCAGGTGGAAGCGTGTCACAGCACATTTATTTTCAGTTTAACAGTATCATAGTAACACAATTAGTACTATCAGTTGCAATAAAGATGTAATGTGTGGGATTTAGAAATATCAATTGGGCTATAATATGTTTAGATTCAAAGTATGGCTATTAAATAATGAGACTGTACTTACGAAGGTAAAACCACATGGTTCACAAAGAGTGTTTCCATCACCTCAACCAAATGCACATTTCATTTCTTGATGGAAACATATTAATTATGCAAAAGTTTGGAATTTCACATCAAAAATTCTGTCTCGTAAAGGAGGTGGAAACATCTACTGTATCAAAAAAAGTAAACGTGCAACAGTTGATGGAAACACAAAGCGAATAACAAATGTGGAAAATGCAGAAATGACATCAGTCTCTTGTGTTGGTGGCAGCTAAGTTACTAAATTAAGCTAATAACTAAGCTAAGGTTACAACGTGACCCATTTGTCTCCTCTGAGTAGCCTTGAGGACATCCTCGTAAGTACACAGTGATGCTACAAGAACAAGCTGCAGAGCACACAGCTGGAGGAGAAAACTTCCAAAGATTTCCATTTTTCTTTGAGTTCATAATAACAATGCTTTTTTTAAATGACATCATGTGTGTCCAATGGTACCAAACTTAAAATGTAGTGCCCCTTATCTATTTGCTGTGGTTAAGCACTTCCCAAGATTCACAAACAGTAGTTGATGGAAATGAATACATGTGTGCATTTCCTTATGTCAAATTTCTGAAAATTTGCTTTAAAAATACAATACGTTTGTATGGAAACCCAGCTACAGTCACACTGAGTGTTATCTATTAAAGGTTGGTCACCCTCCCTACTGACCTGATCTAGCACCATGGATCTTTTTCCTTCAAAAAGAACTTGTCAAAGGAACACGTTTAGAGTCTGTGTCAGAAGTTAATGAAAGAATGACAGAGGTTCTGAAACTGTCTGAGGAAGACCTACTGCACTGCTTTGATCAGTGGAAGACCTGAATGCAGAAGGGGAGGAGATTCAAGGAGAAAGATATTTTATGTTTGATGAAACTGTAAAACTGCATCAGTCTTATTTTTTAATAACCATGCGTCATACATTTTTGTCAGTGAATAATTACCTAAGACCTAATTACCTTTTCATGTGACTTTCACACAAACACACACTATTCTCCACATGACATACATTCTCCCCATTGATAATACATACAGTAGTCTACTGAGAGCAGGACTGACGAGCTAATGTTATGCTCAAAACTAGTCAGCCTTCATCGCATCGCACTTCTGTGCAACAAAACAAGACTGAATAGAATTTCTTACACGCTGTCTGTAAATCACACACACAGGCTTCTACAATCACAGACTGTTTCCACATCAATACTAATAACAGCATTGTTTCAAGTAATTCACAGACATGTCAGGAAGTGCTACTAGCTTAGCAGAGCTGCTAATGTTTACTCCGCTGGCTGTTTAACCAACCAGATGGCGCCGTGGGCGGAACAATGCTGGAGGCAGAAGTGCAGGAGAGAGAACGAGAAAGGAGCGGCTGAGCCAAAATAAAACAGCTTTTAATGGATTTCTTGATATTGGCTCGTCACATTAAAAAAAACACCAATACTGATATACGTCAAAATTCCAAATATCGGCACCGATAATCGGTCCGGCTGATAATCGGTCGACCTCTATTATACACTTGAAACATCTGAAAACATCATAATATGCAGATCCATTTAAAGTAGAGTAAAACATGTAGATATTATGTCAGTTTATTATTCATTTTTAGCCCATTTTTATCGCTTATTTTGCTCAATTTCTTGTTCATTTATTTCATATTTCTTTTCTTGATTATTTTGGAGATATTTTTAAACTCTTAGGGTATAGCTTGATCTATAACCAATTCCACAGAAAATTTTTGATGTTTGGTGCTGAACGCTGAGATTTTTTTTAGGAAGATCCAGCAATGTTAAAAATGTAAAGTTGAAACAAAACCTACACCCTGGGACAAACCCAATGCTACATGATCCAAAGTGCTATATGCAGAAAATCACAACTCTAATTTGAGCTCCTTATTGTTTATGGTGTAACTAATTTATTAAAAACAGCTTTTATCTCTTTGTGTGCAGAAGGGAAAGGACAAAAAGAGACTGAAAGGCGTGGTTTGTGCTGAGTTCTGGGAGGGAAAGAAAAATAGATTAAAAGTGTCTGGTTTGAACCAGGGCTAAATAAACACTGTGTGTGGCGGGACTGATGTCTGAATAGCCATCTTCATTTGTCCCTGGCACATAGGTAGTTACAGGGATTTCTCTCTGTCTGAAAGTAGAGCCCCCTCCCCTCCATCCCAACGACGGTGTTTGTCTGTGCCGGGCTCTTTTAATGCACATTGATCCAGGTAATCAGGGACAAAATTGGTGAAAAACCAGTGGGGGAGGGTCTGACAGTAGTCGTTCAAAAGATCTGCTTGAGGATAATTGAAGGCGGCATTAAGGCAACAATGGTAATGGCTAATGCCAGGTGTTATTGGTCTCTCAGGTATTTGGACTCCCTGCATGACGAGGTAACACAGCGGATCCTTGGCTAAAGTGACAATCATTAGCAAAACCTTCAGCTGCAGGGACGTGGGGTTTTCTGTGTGGGTTTAGAAAGCCACCAACGGATGGTCCTCAGATGGCGTCAGCTTTAAAAAGACATGTTTGAGCTTGTTTGAGATCATTACAAACTAGGGCTGCTGTTTCCAAACTTATGGACAAGGAATCACAACATCTCGTGGAACATTTTTTTCAGTTATTTTGATCATTTATGTTAAGTTTCCTGACTACTTTTTATTCAATGATGCTCTTTGTTTTATTTTTTCGTTGATGTATGTTCATTTTCTATATAATTATCCACCAAATACAAAATTAATAGGAGGATGCTGAGAACCTATGTCCCGCCCACTTCCTGTAGTCAGTTACATGCAACGTAAAACTTTTGGATCCCATATGAATCATGCCATCAGTTACACATATGATGGCATTATCATAATTTAAAAGGTGATTTTCAAGCCAAGAGAGTCGTGATCTGCTGCAAACATATTGAAATATCAATCAGATTTATGTGAAGTAGCTCAATTGTTTTCTGTCTTATGTCTCTCACCAAAATGGCTGCTATCTTGACAAATTTCTTTAAGTTCTTCAAGAATAAAGTAGTGACGTAGGGTAAAAATCAGGCCAGGTCATGCTGAGCTGCAGAGACTCTTCAGCCTCTCAGATTGTAGAGAGGTGATTTTATGACAATACCACGTATGCAAGTTCCTGTTTTTAACCTTCAAATTTAATGTCAATAAGACTGTCCTGTTCAATGATTTTACTGACAATAAGCCTGCATGTGTTCAACACTTACATGCTTACTGATTTACTTACTTTTGATATGTATGCATGACGTTTCTAAATGTTGTTTTTAATGTCTTGTCTACAACTTGTGCTGTTGCTTGCCTTGGTCAGTCCAATATCTCAACAGTTTACAACAAACTGCGATAATTTTGACCTGTAAAGTCGTCTTCTAATGTGTAAATTGTAGCATGATTCAGTCAGGATCGAAAAATCATCTGCAGGTTGCCATTGACAGGAATGTATTTCTTCTAACACAAGGTCCCATGGGTCAAAACCGGAAAAGTCTTAGGGTTTCATGTCTGAACCAAATAACTTGAAATTTGCCATGATTATTACTCCCATCACATCCCTGGGATAGGTGGCACCACTGCTCATCACAAAAAAAGCACAATAAAAAGTGCACATTAATTGCCATCAAAGGCAGAACCAGGAAAAAGAAAAAATGCATGGTGTTTATTGTCTGTTTATTGTCAAATATCAAGAATAATGTTTCATGGTGTGCTGATGTTTTGCTCATTGTGTATTTTTTTCATTTTTGTTTATTTTTTTTGTTTGTTTTGTAACATTTTCTAAATTTTTCTGTTTACTTTTTTGTTGTATTACCTATTTTGTTCATTTATTTAATTAATTTTTGCTCATTTTGTTGCTTACTTTATATATTTGGTTAATATAGTTGATGATTTATTCATTATTTTCTATTTTCTGGCTTATTTTATGATTTCTTTGTTGACTTTTGTTGGTTATGTTGTTTATTTTGTTAATATTCTAATTTATAACATGTGAATCATTGGTATTTCGCTGCAGCGACCCCTGAGGGGAAACAGCCAAAAGGAGAAGAAGAAGAAGATTTTGTTCACTTTTGGTTTACTTTTTCCTAACTTGTTCATTTTTGTGGATTTATTTTATTATTATTTTTATTTTCATGCTCATGTCGTTGCTTAATTTTTTAATTTGGTTAACAATTTGTTCATTTTTTAGGTTTATTCTGTTGACTTTTTGTTCACTGTTGTTGGTTAAATTGTTTATATTGTCAATTTTACAAATTAGTTTATTTTTGTTAATTTTTGTTATTTATTGGATTTTTTATTATTTTTGGCTCATGTTTATTTTATCAATTTGCTTTAGTTGGCCTGATAATTTTGGGGTTTTTTTTGCTTATTTTGTTGATTGATTTTATTTTTTGTTCACTTTTGTTTGTCACATTGTTCATATTCAATCTTCTTCGTTATTTTGTTCATTTTTTTTGTTTGCCACAAATGTAACTTTGAATAAATCATAAAGTATTCTGTAAATCAACTACTCCCAAACTATTCGTGTACACGTAATGGAATGAATGTAATTGACTGTTCCCACCTCTGTTTGACAGACTTGGCCGAAGTGGATTAAGTCCCACATTCTGCCCTCGGCATGATAAGATACAGTCTGACATAATGGAGATCATGAACACGGAATTATTATTCTTTCTCATTCTTTACAATGGCACTTTAGCTCATAAAACAAGAGTTCTGCCAAATGTCATGTGAAGAACCATGATTATCGTCATCTTGGCTGTCATGGGAATATATCTATCTGGTATAATTTGCAGCCCGGAACAGCAATGAGCACAGATAAGATCAATATTTAATGAGAGTGTAAGTGAGGCTTAAGGGTTGTCACTTATGCCTCTGCTGATAATGACATGTCACATTATAATACTTATCAGAGTGGGTCAATTTTAACTGCAATTACAGGCCCCATTAAAAAAAAAACTTATCAGAAATGTTGAATTGTTGTCATTGAAAAACACGTTAGGACAAGGTTTTCCAATTTTTTTAGCTCAGGACGCCAAAATTCAGCGTCTCCTTAGGACCCAAACTCAAAACATCCACATTCATTTTTATGGTGCTATGGTTAAAATGCAAAAGATGATCATAAGATACATACCGTATTTTCCGGACTATAAGCCGCACCTGATTATAAGCCGCACCCACCACATTTTTAAAGGAAAAACCACT
>JAQQAE010006040.1:0-17040 GCA_029823295.1 Pseudamia nigra
GCCCTTCCTGACACAACCCTCTGCATTTATCTGGGCTTGGGACCGGCGTAAGAAAGAACACTGGCTTGTGCCCCCCCCTCACGGCTGCATTATCGTTAAGTGTAGATTGATGGCTGAAATTAAAACAGTTACAAAACCATCAACATTATGGAGTGGGTTTTGATGATGGAGCTCATGATGTGCAGGCACTTGTAAAAGAAAATGTTTTGCCAATATGATCAATTCACACCAAGATACCTCGAGAGGACCAGGCAATTTTGTTTATTGAAAGTTGTAAGTTGAGTTTTACACAAATATCCATTGTATTTGACTCAGTAACAGAGGCTGACAGATTAGGGCATTGCCCAGTAGATGCATATGTGATGGAGGTATTTTGCCATTGACTTGCAGAGCAGTAAAATCAGAGACAAAGAGTGACTGTGAGCAAATGATCAAAAGCTTAGACTTATATCTAAAATCCAAAATATCTGGTGTTGGTGGGATGCACGCTATGAAATTTCTCATGATTTATTTTATGGATTTCACAGTGCTGCAAAAAAAAAAAAAAAAACTGGGAAAACATTTGATGCATGTATGTAGAAATATACATTTGACCAATCTTTTGTTACAGCTGATGTTACTTATTGTCAGACACCCTCCTACACATCTGCATCTAATATCTACAACACAAAACACATCACTACACACACCTATGGTCTCAAGCAGCTCCAAGACATAATATTATTTTAGCTTCGCAAAGAGAACATCATCATGGTTAAAAAAGGTGTTTTGAACAGTTCCATTGTCATCCAAGTGTGATAAAGACATAGCTCCTCAATCTTTTTTTCTTTGTAGTTGTTGTTTGACTACATGTTCTGTTCTCAGGCATCTGCACTGGTTGTGCAGTGAACTTATGATATGATGGATTATTGCCTTCATGGGGCAACTTTATGATTTTAAAAGCCCTCTTGGATCACTAAAGTGTGAGTGAAGTGCCATCTTTCATCATCACATCATCCTCTGAAGAAGATCTCCACTTTCTCAGTCCAATTTACCGTAATAAACCCATGGTGGCACTGCAGCCTTTGACAGTGGGAGTACAGCTGTTCATTACGTATGTCAGAGAGCTTGTCAGTCATCCAAATTATTTGTATTTCTTTACATTGTCTGAGCTGCAAATATTCAAAGCCCCTCATTGTGTGCAAAAGTTCTGTGACTCAGTGCCCGTGCAGCTTGGGTAACCTTCATCCTTCAGGAATCACAATACACAGGCCTGTTTGTGAGCATGTTTGCAGCCTGCAGTCTATCTTTTGTTTGGGCATGATTTGGATGTTCAGTGTGTGTCCTTTTGGCCAGTGGTGCTGCATATTGGACTGAGCGTCCACAACATAATTTGTGCCATATTCCACATAAGACACCATGTGTGTTCATCATCATAGACACCATCACCTCTTCCTCGATGTACAGAAAGGATTTTTAAGGGCTAAAGAGGGTTTTCATTTATCCCCAGTTGGTTGCACATGTGAACACTGGCGGCAGTCACATGTCACACGGCTGCAGCTCCTCTACTGCATGCACAAATTAGGATCCTCAGAGTATCTGGAGACAAAGTAGTGGTCAGCTAGATGAGTGGAGCCTCACAGTGACCAGGACAGCATCTGGCTCACTCATTCAGACATCTTCAGCACAAACTGAAATGTGTTTAATAGCCGTGGCATCTCATATGAATGTCACACATTCATATTTAAAATTGCACAAATTTAAATCAAGGGGCAATACACACCAAAATATGAAAACACCCACCTTGCCTCTCTAATTGTCTTCTCTACAGTTATATCAAAAAGGTCAAATATTACGTAGTGTACATAAGATGATGCTGTTTCATGTAGTCTTTTCCATGGTAAGGTTTTGAAGAGGTGGACTAATCCAAAAGTAGCCTTGAAATAATAACTAAGAGGTTAAAAACAATAGTTGTAAGTTTGATCCAGGGAAGTGCTTTACAAATCTGATCCATCAATATTATTATGACTGTTAACCCTTAGGTCAGATCCCCCTCAAAAGTGGCATGCACATTATATATAGTACAGTGGTCCCTCGTTTATCGTGGGGGTTACATTCTAAAAATAACCTGCAATAGGCGAAATCCGCGAAGTAGATTCAGTAGTACATTTGTTTGAGAAACAAAAAAAACAAACGCTTTCCTTCCAAAAAAAAAACCACGATGGCCTCCAACAACAACAAATTTAATTTTAACAATCAACCTACGAAGCTGGACACACAAGAAACCACCAACAGTGACCACGTCATGACTCAATCATGTTCCATTTATAACTGCATTATTGAAGAAAAAAAAAAAATAGGTAAGTCAGTGAGGTACTACACGTAGGCTTAATTTTTACCTTGATTGAAAATTACCCAAAATTGACAAAAGAAACAAAATGATCAAAATAATTAAGTGAAGGTACAAAAATGAACAAAATAATCAAGTAAAGGAACAAACATGAACAAAATAATCAAAAAATGAGCAAAAATGAGCAAATTGAGAAGCAAAGTGAACAACACGATCAAGAAAATGAATCAAAACTTTCACCTCTGTCAGTACTCATATAGAACCACGTTCACTTTAAATTATTGTATTGAATCTGCCATGTGAAGCGTCATAATTGTAGATGTAATAGACCTTTGCCACAGTGGACATTTTGCTTGTAAAACCAGGCAAAGCCCGAGTATTACTGATAACATTAAGGATGGCTCAGTTCCATTTAGTTATCCCAGGTCATTCCAGTCAACCAGGCACACTCCCAAGGACTGAAAAAGATACAACAAATAGGGATGCAGCCATTTTTAATGATCAGTGATATGTGTGTTTTCTGCCTTAACAAGCTAAAATGTGTCCTGTGAAAAGGTCTATTAAGGAATAAAACCAGAAAATTTCAATAGCTTGTAAAACTGTAAAGGTCAAAAGCAATGTCTTAAAGAAGAGTCCAAGGCTATAGTTAAATCATCTCCACATTGAATCACTTCATTGTCTATGGACAGATTTCAATTAGAGGTTTAATGCACAGGATGCGGGCTTGTTTAAGCACTTCAGGGAAATATGATGTGGAATATGTGGGAACTAAATGGTTTTTGATGGCAGCTGGCTGTTTTTATAAGATGTTATGCACAGCTGCAGCTGTCAATTTAAAAAACAGGGGCTTTAATGACCTCAGGAAAACAACAAACAGAGTCCTCAACATAGGGCTCAGTGTCTGTTGTCATTCATACAGATCAGTAACCTCAAGACCTGGAAAAGAAATAAGGTCTCTCCTAAACCTAGAAACATTCATTATAAACAGCTGTAATATAGAATAGAATGAAATTAAATAGAACAGAATAAAAAGAAAATAGAATAGAATGAAGTAGAATAGAGTTGTCACAGCTCGGCTTTCACCTCCAGTAGTTTTTCACTCTGCCTCAGCCACACCCACCTCGTCAGCCACGCTGCTCTCCTGAGACATACAGGTGTTCCTCATCATCAATCTGCACAGCCAGTATTTAAACTCCACTCTGACATCACTCTCTGCCAGATTGTCTTGCAACACTTGCATGATGCGCTTTTGTACACTGCTGCTGTTTTGTAGCATGCCTGACCTTCGTATTCATCAAGCTTCAGTTTGGATTTGTTTCTTCAGTTGACTCTGCAAGTAAGGATTATGTTCTGGGTTTTGTGTGAGTGCCCCAGCTTTTTTATTGGACTCCCAGCCTCTCTGGGTTACACCCAGAGACTTTTTGTTACCGTTCATGATTTTTGAATTACTGACTTTGGTTAAAATAAAGATCTTTGCTAAGAATTCCAACTCTGTGCTGCATTTGCGTCCTTCACTTAAATCTGTCACAAGAGTAGAATAAAAGGAAACAGAATGGAATAGAATGAAATGGAATACAATTAGAATAGAATAGACTTGTCATTTCATAGTATGGTACAATAGAATTATTGGTGCTCCACGCAACAAGGCACATGACATTTTGTATAAAAATGTATACAATAAAAGTACAAAATTTGCACAAATGGAAAAACGAGTATAAATAGGAGACACAAGCCTGGTGAAATATTTTATTTAATTTATGCATTTTATTTTTATTTCACTGTAAATCAAAATTTTTCAGCTATAAAGTTAATTGTATTTTATTTTTTACTTTATTATAAATTTAATGACTAATATTATGTGTAAGTGACAGCTGACCTTGTTTGTCTTGACATTGTTATGTTGTGAAGAGTGTGTAACAATTTTTGGTGTGAATGCCAGCATTGCCATTCACAACATTAAATCAAAGCCAATAATTGGCAACATGTTATGTTTATGCCCTTAACATAACCTTATAAAATAAACACGGACTCGCAGTACGTTTTTCTAACTTGTTCTTTTTCTTGAACGCAGCCTCATTACAATGCACATATAAATCCGCTGACTCAGCACATTTAGACAGCACAGAGAGGGTTACAAAAAGTCGTTCTTATTAAACTGTATTACTGATATAATATATATCAGAGAAATAATATTTTAGGTAAATACATGACACAACAAATGAACAAAATTCTGTAAAAAAAAAATGAGGGAACAAAAATGACCAAAGGAATAAAACAATCAAAACTGAACAAAAATGCATTTAAATTAACAGAATTATTACAGAAATCATCTAATTGACCAAAATGTATAAAATGACCCTAATGCGCAATGACAAAATGGTCAAGAAAATAAACCAAATCAACAAACTGCAGACATATTGGGTATTGACCCTGAGTTTGGAAAAGGCAGCTGTAGTAATCCCTTCTGTTTTAATTTACTCTGCTGTATCCCACCTGCAGCAATATTGCACACACCAATTTTTCTACATGTCAGCTGATATCCTGACTTTCTGAGTAGTATTATGGAGTTGGAAAAATGCTTAGAAGGAAGTGGATTGAGCAGCACAGCATACCCGTGGACTTCCACACAAAAGCTTCAGAGGCTGCATTATGCATGAAGACACATGCCAAAGCACCTGACATTACGGCAGAATTCAACTCCCTAGGAGTGTTGGCTGTAGACAGTGTTATAGTAAAGGAGTTGGCTAACGTCAACAAACAATATTCTCCCAAAGAAAACTTCTATGTGCACCAGCATGAATGATTGTTCCATGTACAACCTTAAACAGATTTATTGAGGAAATTGGATAGGTGTGACAGTCAGATTTATAAAGCAGCTCTTTTTAGCAGAAGTGATGCACAGGCCAGATAATATTCAAAGAGTTGTACAGTATGTCCTGATGTGTTAACCATGCAGCCAACTAATCTGCTTTCTCCAATGTCCATTTTTCATATGCACTTGACATTGTACCTGACTTTGTGTTTCTGAATCCTCATTGAAACAAGTGAAATAACAAACATGGACCCACATTTGAAAATTGCACTGACCTCAATTTTCTACCTTTGTTAAGATGGAGGAATTGAGCATGAAATATTGAAATTCACTTTGTGTCTTGTATTGTCCAATAATTTAAAATACAAAATTTGCTTTACAGCTTTATATTATGTAGCTTAGTAAAAGTGATACATGTTTAATATACACTCTCAAAAAATGCTTGCTTTATTTAGCCAAGTGGTGGGTCGAGGTTTGATTCACCTGAATTGTAAGCTAAGCAAAAACAAGACATTAAAGTCATTATTAAAGTGACAGCCATCAGCTAGTTAGAGAAGCAAGCCTGTGACCAGGAGGTTGGTGGTTCTAATCCCTGGTCCAGCAGGAGATCTGGTTGGGAAAGGTGACGGACGCCATCTGTCCCCACCCTCATCATGATTATCATCACTGTGGGCCCTTGAGCAAAGCTCTTATCCTCCCAAATGCTCCCTGGGCGCTGCCCACTGCTGCCCAAGGGGATGGGACAAATGTGGGGGAAAAATCTTATGTATATGTACGTGACAAATAAAGATAATGTAACTAACCTAACTTAGAAACATGAATCTAAATAAATGCCAGTGTCTTCTGAATGAGCAACTAGACTGTTTTCAAACTCAATAAATCAGTTTCATAATGTACATTTTATGGAGTTGTCCTCAGTTAACATCAAGTCTTTGTTGTTGTCGTAGGTGTAGAGCTAACAAGGCTGAGAAGCAAAACACACAGGACAAAGAAAAAGAAATTCTTCACCGTGGAAGCAAGGCTGCTCACAAAGCTTGTTTTGGTAATATGACTTTTTCAAATTTTGCAACAGTGATGTTCAGATTTTAGACCCCAAAACAAACTGGCACATCTGTTTGGAGCCTATCAATGAGTAAAGTGTTATGTAACCTTCCAAAGTTGAGACATTAAATATTGCAGTTCTGCACCACTTCATTTCTTAATAAATTACAGAATAAGAGTGAGATTATTGCAGAGACACTTTATGCCATAGCATCACTGGACATCAAATCACTGAACAAATCACTGCTGACTAGATGAGTGTTTCTCCTCCTTGTCCTCATCCATTCTGTAAACATAATCTAAAATTCATATTGTAACTTCTTGGACTCAAACAAGAGCCAAAAATATTTCAATGGAAGTCAATTTAAAGCTAATAAATTGCTTTTATGGTAGGTGATGCTTCTTAATGTAACTGGATCTGAAACTGAAGTTAGTAGTTTCACTGCTTTTATCAGATTAACAATAAAGCTGTAAAAACGGCAAATGATTCAGTTTCAACAAGTCAGTGCACAAACTGATGGATTTAGCCTCCAATATGCACACTTGTGAAAATATATTCAAGTGCTCCTCACGGACAAACATTACTTTAAATACCACATTATATACTATTCACATGGGCTGATAAACTCTTTTTGGTAGTTTTTTTATGGTATTAAAGCTTCACAAATGATTGTCAAAGCAAAACTTCTACCATGTAACTGCTGTGACTATGTATGAAGTTGTCCTTGGTTAACAGCTAGTATTTCAGTGTTAGAAAGTGTAAACCCAACCAACAAGTTTGAGATGTTTTATTGGAATTGCTCATTATTGCATCTCTGAGACAGTAATGAGCAGCATGGGGGGCTCCACAGGGAAATGTTTTGGCCCCCTTCCTGTTCACACTGTACAGAGCAGACTTCAGTTCTGCCACACCCAGAAATACTCTAATGATATTGCTATTGTGCCATGTATCTTTTAACTACAGACAAGAAGGCAAATACAGGGATCTGATCAAAACTTTCTGTGACTGGAGTAAATAAAGCTGCCTTCTACTGAATACCTTCAAGACCAAAGAAATGGTACTGGACTTTCGAAAGTCTAAGCTCCCTCTTCAGCCAGTCCACAGTGGTGAGGTGGACATTGAGGTAGAGCAGACATACAGTACAAATATCTAGCCGTACATACAGTATAGACAACAAAGATGCACTCAGAGGAGGCTCAGGTCCTTTGATGTCTGCCCTAAGATGCTGCACATGCTTCATCAGTTAGTAGTGGAGAGTGCACACTCAGCATCAGACGGATATAAAATGACTGGATAAAGAAAGGCAGGATTGTTGTTGGAGTGAGGCTGGATTCATTGGGGGCTGTGATGGATAGATGCACACAGAAGTTGGAAGACATCATGGACAACCCAAACCATCCTCTTCATGTCATTCTGTCCCAACAGAGGAGCAGCTGCAGTGGACGACTAACATTACCACACTGCAGCACAACAGTATAGGAGATCCTTCATCCTGTCTGCCATCAGATTGTTCAAAACTACAGCTGATGGGAGAATAAAGATGAACTTTAATTTTTATTAGCTAAAGAATTTCTGAATTTCTCAGTGATGTCATATCAAAATAAGCATTATTTGAGGAATCAGCACCCCAAAATTTGTTGAAAACCTGCATTTCATTCAACAAAAATGATGCAGGGCAATATTGCGCATTACACAAAAATCACTAAGTACATTTTGTTTCTCATTAGAAATCATAGCAATCAGGAAACAGAGGTTATTGCCATATTAGAAATGGATTTACAGCAGGTAATGTCAACAAATGATCTGCTCTCATACAACCCTAATTCTGAACTACACACACTGGAATCTTTCATATTGAATAATCAAGTGCTTTCAGAATCAGTTAAATTCACACACACACAATCACAGGTGGATGGACTGTATTGTTGTATCTCTTACAAATTCCCGCCTCTGCAAACTGCCTTGTCTCATACTGTCTTTATCTGGCATTTCAGACAGTACTTGCACACAATTATACCTCTTCAAATGGAATCTGAAGCAGCCACCATTTGGACATCACAATCCTGATGCAGATTTTTGAGACTCCTGACAAAAACATGGTTCCAACAGCAAATCAGTGCAATCAGGAAGTATAATTTCATAAATGTTTGTGAGGATGTTGGACTGTGATGCAGAGACAGATGTTTTTAATACAGTGTTGTGGATGTAATAAAGATTGTGCAACCATTAGGAAACATGGGGGGAGGTGAGTGATTTGGCAGAGAGCTACAGTTAAAATTTTATTTCCTAGCACTGCCCTGGAGATATAAAATTATGAAGTGAATCATCATTGATCCTAAAGACAAACTTCTACAA
Source organism: Pseudamia nigra (assembly GCA_029823295.1). NCBI lineage: Eukaryota > Metazoa > Chordata > Actinopteri > Kurtiformes > Apogonidae > Pseudamia > Pseudamia nigra. Next base: position 8,539 of record JAQQAE010006040.1, read on the forward strand.
CTCATAAGTTCCAATCAGTGTCAAGCTGAGGAAACATTATTACTGTACATCCCCAAGGATTTTTGAGTCTGTGCATTTGTTCCACCACACCTGTCAAGGAGGTTTTTGTTGTTGCACATGCCAAAGAGGCTGTGTAATCACCTGCATCAGGATTATGAAACCTACTACATCACTGGTCATGAGACTTGGCTTAACATGGACCAGAATTCTTTACCCTTTGCAGATTCTGTAATTTGGGTGGATTCTGGATTTTTTTTTCCCCTTATTGGCAGAGGCTATTTAAAAAGGTTTAATACAGAGTGTACGGTGAAATAACTACGTGAACTTTTGTAAATAAGTCAATAAACACAAACTGACACTATTAAAATATGGAAGGTCAAGTTTATATATTGCTTCTTTTCCACTAAGGTATCAGGCCATCTCCTTTTGTTTGGTTTTAGTAGCATTGTGTTGATTTTCGGCTGCTGGTAAATGTCCGCCTCAGCACGGCTGGTCATTTGGCAGCACAATGTAAACATATGCTACGTCTGTGAAGATTCTCAGTCATCCAGGTCATGGAATCCAAGGCATGTGGTTTTCCTTCTGTCGACTGGACTGGAAATTTGGATTGAAGACATTTCCCTACCTATCCAGGAAGCTTCTTCAGTTCTGAACGTCCTCAAACTAAATTTCCAGTCCAGTCAAGAGAAGGAAAGCTACACACCTTGGATAAACATATGCTACTGTTGCACAACTGCAACCCTAAACAAGGTAACAATGGAGACGTAGAAAAGGTATGACTCCGTCATAACATTTGAAATAAAATGTAGACTTTCTGAGGCAAGTGTAGAGTTGTTTAGACTTAAAATCTTTCATTAATTTAGCAAGAAAGAGCCTATTGGAAAATGTCATCCATTGTTTTCAACAACACCCTGCTCACTTTGGTCCATGTCCATGACACACAACATGATGACACATATGTAATGACATAGCAGTGATTCTGGATTGACCACTCGGTGATCTGCATGGTTTTACCTCATGTTTGGTATCAACGTGGCCCACTTTGAACTATAGAAAGTCTATGTTCCCAAATCTCTTTGTTTCCACATTTCTAAGTAATCTAACTAAACAATACAGAAAAGTACAGTGTGTGTGTGTGTATGTGTGTGTGTGTATCTCTCAGAAGCTTCTTTTTTTCCTTTCTTTTTCCCCCAACCTTTATCCCCACCCTAACACTTGCTTCTAACCCCACGAGATGTGTCCTACCCGTTCCTACATGCCTCCACCAGATTTGGTGCAAAAGCAGCAGTAGTTTTTGCATAATCCCGCTTCCAGATGCGCACACACAAACTAAAAAAATATTAGAAAAGTAGGAACATAGGGATGACGCTGTAACAAAGCAGTGACCAAAAATAGTCTCCAGTTGTTCTGCTTGTTACCTGGTTCCAAGTAATGGAAACACAAAAAAGCTGTAATGAGATGAAGCGAGTTTTACGACAGTGGGAAAGGGACATAAAGCATATCATTATTGATCTCTGATTGATGCATGAACCGAAGCAAGATGGAAGTGGCTTAAAACAGAATCCAAAGTTCTGAGTATGCTCTATGTTGATATATCAACCATAGATTTTAAGTCTCAGGATTGATATTCTCGCCTGAAAAAGCCTTAAAACTATGTTTTATTGTGAAAGTTGTAAATTTCGTCCTCTGCCATTGTTGCCTCCCTTGTATTTGTTGCACAATAAGCTCAAATTGCATCACTATAAAGACCAGCCAGGTACCAGTAGTGGAAAAGAAAGTCAGATGGATGATTTTATGCCATTTTTGCTCAATGCCTGGATTATTTCCATTTGTGTAGCAGATCAATTTTTGAGAAATGTCCTACATGACAAATTAAAAGTGTATCATTATTGTTCAGTTGATATTGCCCATTCTGTGTGAACTTTTTCTGATTTGAGTTTGTAAAACAATTTAGGAACAAAAAAATCTAATAAAAAGCATAAAAAATGTATGGAAACAGTAATAATTTCTAATGTACTATATTGAACCTGGGGTGGATTTCCAATAACCCATGAATGTCAAAAGCCAAACTTAATATTTTGTCGAGTTAAATTGTAGCATCGCTCTCCATCTGACAGTTTTCTGGCCTCTCTGTGGGGGTTTTAGGAAAGCCAGTGTGCTGTTCACAGTGTGCAAGTATGTCAAGTGTTATTAATGCTGTTTGGGACAGGAGAAACGGAAGGCCGCAGCTGCAACTGTCAGTGCAGGCGTTGTAGAGCTTATTACACCAAATATCAGGGGACACAGTCCACACCGCCCACCATGAGGATCCATCAGCTCTGACCCTGCTGAGAGGATCGACATACCTGCTGGGTCTGTGCACTGAAGGATTCTTCCGTGTGAGCTTTTACAGTGAATACAGCCTGTATTGATGTTAAATATGTTGATTTGCAATATAAATATGGTGACACAAAGCTGGTGTGTGGAGCTATGCGTCAGCTGAAATGTCACATATTAGCCTTTCTGCCAGACCACATGCAGACAAAGCAGCCTCCTATTCAGAAGCTGTTCTTTCAGCTAGTGTTAATGTACACATGGTTTTGCAGTGGGGGGTTGTGAATGCTTTTTTTATAAAGGGTTAGAGCCTGTTTTGTTTTGTCTCTTCCGGGCTTTTTGGTGAATGGGATACTGCCCTATAAAGGCAAAGGGCACGAACACATTTGGTCAGATGTGTTCAAATGTATGATAGTTATGACAAAATGCCTTGATTATATTATGTTTAATTTCAAAGATAATCAGGAACAAAAGCACATAGCAGTCTGTTGCCATGTTTTGGCAAAATGAACAAAATAAGGACTAAACTAACGAAATTATGAAACCGAATCAAGGAGAACAGAAATGAACGAAAAATGCCACATGAATAGAAACCTAACAAAAAAATGACAAAAAATTTTTTGTAATTTTTTTTTTGGGGGGGGGGGTGTACAATAGGAAAGAGAGAAAAAAAGCACAGTTCCCAGGATTGGGCTCCATAGGAAGCAAAATTAGTCACATAGAAAAGAAAAACCCTCATACACACAGTTAACAGACAAGTTACACACACATTAACAAAGCAAAGTATCAGAGAGACTTTGGGTGTGCATGTAAGTGTGTAATAGTGCTCACTGGATGAATTGTGTTGTATCAGTTCTGATAGGAAAGTCAAGAATCCTCTCTCTGAGCGTATAGTCCAGATGTTAAATTCCATGATAGTTACCATGGCAACCCATGTCCACAGAAAATTCAACTTGACCCCATATCAGAGAGTTGGTGTAAGTAGGGGAGGGAGAAGCCAAAACTTCATTTTCTCACTCCGTCTCTTCTGGAGGTTTTTGTCACAAGGTCATTTGCAAGAATCTGAAACATAAACAAGATAACACAGTCTCACTTTCAGAGGCAGAATAAAACTTTGAGACTCTCAATCCGATCCTGTGTTTATGATTTGTAGACCTTAAAAATCGATCCTTGGAGAGCTTCCAGTGATTCTGAGATGTCAACCACTCTTTGATTTAACTCAGGAATCATCCCATTCTGCACCACCAGAGCTCTCCCCAACTGCTCAATGTGGAGACAAAGCTTCTCCGGGTCTGCATTTTGAACAGCCTTGTCCGTCTTCTTTAGTAGTAGATACAACAGGAAAACACCGAAGCCAATCAGCAGAGATCCTGTGATCATAGATCCAAATAGGTAGATGTCTTCACCATCTTCAAATAAAAGATACGAGAGACACATGAGCTTCGAATTGTCCCACACGTTCCTCACGTACCCCGCAGCCTCTGTGCCTGGGGGCACTCGGGTTCCACCAGACCTGTCTTTCTGTTTGAAAAGATGGTGTTTGCATTTAAGGCCCAGCTAACTAATTCCATGGTACTTTTTAAGTTTGGTCCAAGATGCAGTGAGAGACGAAGCAGACACAGACAGGACACAGCAAGCAAGGATCAGTGGGAGGGAGAGAGTAGAAAAGCGTCCGTTCTCTCTGAAGGAAGCAAAATGAACATAATAAGCAGCAAAATGAAGAGAAAACTAACAAAAGGATCAAGAGAATGAAAAAATTGATAAAATCTGAAGCAAAATGAACAAAATAATCAGCAAACTGATGAAAAATGAACAACATGATCGAGAAAACTAGGAAACAGGAACAAAAAATGATGCGCAGTGAAGAAAAACGAACAAAAAAAAACATGAATCCAAAGAAAAGTAATTGAAATGACCATGGAAATAAAAAATGAACATAAGCAGCAAAATGAAGTTGAAACTAATAAATAATTTAGAAAACTGAACAATATGTGAGGCAAAATAAATGGAATAATCTAGACAATGAAGAGAAATGTAGAAAATAAGAAAACTGAGAAACGGAACAAAAAATGACTCAAGCTGAAGGAAAATGACTGAAAATAATGAATCTGAAGAAAAATGATCATGAAAATGAAAAAATGAAGCAGTAGAATGAGATGAATTATGATTTGTTCCTAGCTATAATGTGTTACTTAAACATTTCCTTCTGTTTCACTGTATGCATACTGCCCGTTGCCTCACTCGGGCAGTGTGGTAGGTGACGGTAATGCACCTGAACACCACATGCCACAAACTATAAAATGCAGAAGAAACACAGGAGACTATGCTGAGATACTGTAGAAACACTGGCAAAAGCTTAAGTCTCTTCTAAGGAAACAAAAACGGAGTTCTAATTTTATGGTAATTATGGAACAATTATGAATATGATAGTTTTTGCAGTTACCTGTAAATCCCCCAGAATCTTCCACACTGAGCCTTCCCCCAGCTATTAATTCTGGATCAGTTCCTCCATTATTTGTTTATTTTTCATTTTGTGGACTATTTTTTTTGTTTGTTTTTTGTCATCTTGTAAATTTTTAAAAACATTTTATTTTAGGGATTTTTTAAATTGCTCATTACCTTGATTATTTTATTTTTTGTTTATTTTCTTGTTTTCATCACTTTTTTGTTTATTCTGTGATTTTTTTTTTTTTCATTTTCCATTATTATTTAGCTTTTTTTTTATTTGGGTCTTGAGCTGAAAACTCTGGGAAACAGTGCTTCAGAGTAATGTAAGGTACAGTACACCCACATTTTTTGGTTCAAACGTTCAGATAATCTGGTTTGATCCAAACTACATTCACCAGTACAGACCAAACAGCTGTTCTTTGGTCTGAATGAATGAAGTGGTCTTGGATTGAGTCAAAATGTGAAAACACTGTCAGAAGAGTTGTCACTTTTGGACCAATTGCAAGTTACACAAAAACTGCAGTAAGAACAGGCCCCTGTGCACATCTGCCAACAGACAGCAGCCCTATCAGCTGCTTCTCAGGGCAGACTGCAGACCCAAAGCAAAGCAGAGTAGAGGCTGTAAACAGAGCATCCGTTAAAAGGCTGTGAATTTGATCAGTGTGCTATAGTGTCAATTCTTTTTCTTTACACACGGCTGTCTACCACAAACATAAGAGACAGAGAGAAAATACGACAGAAGAACCAACATGTCAATGCCAGATGGAGCTTGAACAAGAAGGGAGATGGAGCACAAGCAGATGATGATGACATACAGGATAGATTATACACCTTTTCACCACCTGACACTGCACTACATGGGACTAGGTACCAGGTGTTACAATGAGATATATTTTTGGTCCCTGCTGTGTTGCACTTCAAAGTAAATTAATGTGACACTAAAAGTGAGGTAAAATAATGTAGAACACTAATCATCACAGCTGCATCAGTATATGTGTGCATCTGAGTGGACAGTTGCCAAAATCATCAAAGTTTGTCAGGAGGCTCTGACCACAGATGTTTAGTCTGTTGATCTAAACAGCACTAGTCTCACCTCCAAAAGTCTGAAAACTTAGACAGGTCTCTATGTTCTTGATGTGAGGTTGCTGGTCGTGGTCCGCTCTCGTGTCTGTGTCATCCAGTGTTTATGCTGTTTGTTGTTCTGTGACTGCTTGAGGTAAATGGTCACCTACGTGGAGCCCTGGTCCTGCTGGAGGGTTTTCCTTTTCCATTAAAGGGAGGATAGATTAGGTGAAGATTTCTAAATGCCTTGCTTAATCTGTACACAAACTGAAAAGTCAAATTTTATTTGTGCAGTTGAGTGACTACGCTTGAAATGTTTCTACACTGTCCACAGACTTAATCCTTTTTAATAAAGCAAATAGAAGCTGTGTTTGCATTTGCCAAGCTGTATGTGAGGCATCTGCACAATGTGGAAATTTTCACTCATACAACATGCAATATGGGGCTTTCGTTTGCATCCCTGTTTTAACAGAAGCTGTTTGATTTGAATTAGACCATCACCATAATGTGCTTTCAGTCTTCTATCACAATTGTTAAGACTTGTCTCTAAATATAGAAGGAATCAAAACATCCCCCAAGCAGTCTATTTTAATTTCTCCTTGTAGATCCAAACAAGACCCAACCAAAGATTTAACAGTTTTTCAGTTAAGTGAAGTGTTAATGACCTGTAAATGAAGGGAGGTTTTCCTTAATTCTTTATGCTGAAGTTCAGCTGTAAGAGTCTTCCCAGTGGGATGAAATGAGAAGATAAAGGGGTGAAATGGTTGGATAATCATGTCCTCTTCATATTTAATTGCTGTATGACGGCAGGCCCATTTTAGCCCATAATCATCAGGGCAAGTTGAGCTGCATTGCACGTCTATGTGCAGTTTTTCTCTGTGCAGATGTCAAGTATAAACAGTATCAGATGTCAGCACACAATAATCATATAGTTAGCCCTGTCATCTACCATGAGGCTTAGGCAAATCAAGGACATCTGTTTACTGCATATCTGCATCAGTGGACATTCACTTCTATTCTGAAAGACTTTCATCTTCTAAACTTGAAGCTCTTTCAAATGCCTTGAAGCAGGTCCACCGCATGTCTAAACCCACACACTGTGTATTAACCCTCCTGTTGTCCTCATTTTCTGTATATACCCTGTGTCCTCCCTGTGGCGGGTCATTTTTACCTGAGGACAACAGGAGGGTTAAGGAGTATGACCCCTCCCACCCCCCAGCGAAACCAAAATATATGATTCTGCAGTCAATCTTTGCTGCAGTATAGGTCATACACCCCTTCCCAGGAAGTACTAGTCAAAGAGTTTGGCCAAAAGAAAATTCACAGAGGATTTTTTCATTAAAAACAAAAGGTTTATTTGTTTTCATGTAAAAAGAATTGCTGTCAGCCATAGTGGAATAAACAGCTTGGTTGTGATTAAGTGTAACTGCCTATGTGCAGTATACAGTTATGGCTTAATATGCAGCCAAAAACAAAGAATTCTTGTGTTCTCCCTCTTATCAGAAGGGATGGAATGAGTAGACACAAACTGAATTAGTTTTAGGGGTAAAAACAGCCTGTATGCATCTGGTAGAGATAGATCTGTTTGTTTCTTTTTTATATCTTGCTTAACTCCTCCTTAAGAGGTGCTTGCCTTAGCCAAATCCAAGTTCCCAACCTGTACTGAATGCTTGCTTGGTGCATTTATGTGAGTGGAGTCTTAAAGCATTGGTCACATTTGGGAATTTTGGTGAATTTTGTTGGTCTTTTGACCATTTCAGCCATTACTCTCCCAGGAAATCTCTGACTCATAGTTACACAGAGTTCTCACATGTGGTGAAGATTTTTTTTTTTTAATGAATTTTCAGTTTTAAGTCCAAACTGTGTTGTATTAATGCTGCTCCTCTAAACTCTGACTGTAGTACACTATAATAAATAAAGCACAAACTCAGTCTTATATCATCCAAACTCATAATGTATGTACAGTAAATTGAAATTATATATCTTCCCTAGAACGTGTACTAGGGATAAATAATTAAAGAGTTCAGGTTATTTAAATGCCCGTATGTCAGCACCTAAATATACATCTATACCTCTTACATGTATGTATTAAAGACTTCTATGAGAGTCTTGACAAAATAAAAAGTGTCAATCAGATTTTTCTCACTTTTTCAATGGCGTCGTCGTAACTTTCTCACATGCTCCAATTTCACTGCTATGTGTTATAACCACCCCCAATTTTAATCAGAAAACTTTAATCTGATTGGCTGAACTGAAACTCATTCCCATGGTGACCTGGGATCAGATCCCTACTCAAGGCTACTGTAAACACAGAATAATACTTTTGTTCCCAATTTTCTGAAAACACAAAGCTGTGAAATAGCAAACCCCCTGCCAAGTTTTGAAATCAACCGTGACCTTGACCTTTTTCCTTGAAGGTCATAGCATATTTGGAATGAGCACAGTCAGAACCCAGGGTGTGTGACAATTTCAACCTCACTACATAGATAGAAATGTACAGTATCTCACAAAAGTGAGTACACCCCCCACATTTCTGCAGATATTTACCGGTAATTATATCTTTTCATGGGACAACACTGAAGAAATTACATTTTGACACGAAGAAAAGTAGTCAGTGTTCAGCTTATATAACAGTGTAAATTTATTGTTCCCTCAAAATAACAAAAAATACAGCCATTA
>JAQQAE010006041.1:0-17040 GCA_029823295.1 Pseudamia nigra
GGAGCAAAAAGTTAAAGATGGATCATCATGTTACTTATTAGAGGATCCAAATAAAACGTTTGAGACCATGATGACTCAAAAATGTATTGGCTTAGTATTTTCAGATAGAATCACATGCATCTATGGGAAAAAAGCTTCTTGGAGCCGGACGATTGGTTCCCTAGTGGCCAAACGTTGGCATTACAACTTAAAGTTACTTCTGCATCGGCCTCACTGAACAAACCCGGTCGTTGCCCACTGAGTAGAACAGTGTCTATGTTTTCATTTTTGAGCGGATCCACTAGATTCCTATAGATTTTCTTCATCCATTGTCAGTAGCAAAATAGGACCAGCTGAGATAATGCCAAGTGAATGGACGGTTTTAACGTTTCTATGATATTTTTAACATAAATTCAGTCGAGCAGGGTGGACTTTGGTGCTGATCCAGATCTGTCAGTAGTGCCTTGGTGTGGGTTTGTGATCTGCTGAGCTCTGCGGGGTACTGCTATCGCCCCAGCGGTAGGTGGGCATATGGGTGGCGTCAGCATTTGACGGGTTAGCGTGATTATCCTTGAATGCGGACATATTGACTCCCATTTTTGCTGACTTTGTCTTTCATGATGACAGCCTTTGGCAGCTCCTGCGAGCCTGGACGACACAAAAAGTGTCACATCAACCAAACCCTGGTCCAGTGTTTTATCAGCACTACATCTGGTCAATCCAAAGGTTTCACACCTTTGAACTGAGATTAGAGCTCAGTGGAAAATGTAAAAGCCCAAACAAAATGAAGACGATTCATTCTGATCCGCATTGTCATCTGCACAGAACACAGAAAATGACAGTTAATCAAACTTTGTGATTTGATATAATCTATTATGGTTTTGTCCTGTGGGTTTTTGGTTAAATTTTCTGGGTGTTATTTGGACAAATGCTGAATTTGGCCCCTATCTCACTACGGTACAGGATCCTTTAAAAACCTTCTGGATGCAGACGATGATCCAGATCACGACCACAATCTAATCAATTAGTCCCTGTGTAATTTTTTGACCTATCCTGAAAATTTCATCCAAATCTGAACAAACAAACAAACAAATGAGTAAACTAACGCTGACAAAAACAGAACCTCCTGTCGGGTTTATTCTCTGTACAGTCACGAGGCCTCGGCCTTGAATTGTGAAGCGCCTCGAGATAATCGGCCATTATGATTGGTGTTATACAAATAAAATTGAAATCGAAATAAATTGAAATTGACATCTCGTTAGTGGAGGTAGTCCACCAACGAGGTGGTCTACCTCCACCTTTTGGTAGCCCAAAATCGCGTGGTGAAATCCGGACAGGACGGTAACTGTTCCACCATTGATATTCAGCATCCTGTCGTCTGTTAAACACATATGGACAACACCGAGTCACTTTTCTAACACGTGTATTGACTTAAAACCCAGTCGGAAGCAGAGCAGTACACCCCGCTAGACTTCAGGAGCTGGATTTCTGCAGCAGCTGCTGGACAAACACGCTGAAAGCTGTTTGCGTCTACGCTGGCTCTGCTTCACAGGCTCTTGTATAATAAAGGGCTTTATTTTCCGAGGGTCTAAACAGTGTAAAAGCAAACAGAGTAATGCATGACACAGAATCAGAACTCCAGTGGTTTTGACGCCAGAGTTGGAGCTGCTCGAAGGAAAACAGAGCTGCGACGCTTATCCCCGAACAAAGGAACAAACAACAGATGGAAACTAAACATGGAGCCGTTTTTACTGCTATTGAAATAAGATAAAGTATTTTGCGAGCACACATTTCCTCTCCTTTACTGATTCCTTTCTAAACTTTTCTCTGCACGTGTTTCAGACTTGACGCGTATATGCGACACATGGCTCAGAGTGACGGACATCGCCGTGACTCAGCATCCATCCGTTAAAGGATTAGGTGGGTTTCTGCCGCTTCACGAATCGGCCGAGCCTCCCCGTCTGCTCCTGCATGTCAACGTGACCTCACTGTGGTGCGAGCCTCCGAAAATGAAACGCATTCCATGACAATGACCATGGCGGCGTTGTGTCAAATACTGACAATACATGAATTAAGAAAAACTACCCCAAGGATCTGCAGGTCAGATGTTATACTGACAAAAAATAAGTCGGGATGTTTAACAGTGAATCACTAGACACTGGAAAGTACTTTGATAAAGGTGTTGGTGTAGATGTAAAGTATCCACTCAGTGTGGGCGGTGGGCGTGGCCTGCCACCTCCCACCCATCTAAACATGTAGCTGTTTGGCCATGGCTTTAAAAGGTTGGCTCCTCCTCGAATCGACACCTTATCCTGGTGGAGGGGTTTGTGTGCCTGACTGATCCGAGGATGATCCGAGGAGCTATGCTGCTGGGAGCAATTCTCCCCTGGTGGGGTCTCCCGAGGCAAACTGGTCCTAGGCGACAGGTCAGACTAAGAGCGATTCAGAAGACCCTTATGACGAAGCCTTGCTGTGGACCCACCACCTGCAGGAAGGGTCATAAGGGTCCGGTGCTGTGTGGTTTGGGTGGCAGCTGAAGGCAGGGGCCTGGGTGGTCCAACCCCTGGGGAAGACCCAGGACACACTGCAGGGACTATGTCTCCTGGCTGGCCTTGGAACACCAGTGGGACCCCCCAGAGGAGCTGGACGAGGCTTGAGTACTTAGGCTGACCCTGACCAGGATGAGGAGAAGATGATGGATGGATGGATCTTGAGACAATAACCTTTATCTTGATGGAAAAAACAAAAAAAACTTGCTTCCTGTTAATTCTCATATGACCACTGGTCAGGAACACCACGCACTGGTGCAACGTTACCCAACAGGGGCCCTGGAAAATATGAGAATTATGAACCCATCACCAAGGCAAAACTGAGTAAAAATGAACATCAAAATAAAAATGATCAAAACAATTAAGAATATTAGCAGAAATGAACAGAACACGCCCAAAAAATCAACAAAAATGAAGAAGATAATCAAGTTGATGTAGAATAAAATGAATGAAATGCCCAGAAAAATCTAGAGAAACGAACTAAGTAGTCAAAAAATGAGTAAAATTGGACAAAGTAATCAAGAAAGTGAACAGAAATAATTTTTAAAAAAAATCAATAAAATAAACAAAATGAGCAAAATAAGCAACAAAGTACAGCGGTTCCCCGACTAACGAATGCTTCTGCTAACAAAATTTTCGGGTAACGAAGAAAAAATCTGACAAATTGTTTCCCGGCTAACGAAAAAGATTCAGGGTACGAACTTCGCATTATGAAAAGATTCAGGTTATGACATTCATAATTCAGGTTACAGATTTTTTCGTAACTTCCGGTCCGTCTCGGCCGAGTGAAGCGTCAGCGTGAACGCCGCGCTGTGCCTCGTTTTCACCTAAAACACTGCTTCATTTTGTGTTTTTCATCACGGGACCGAAGAAAAATGGCGTCTCATCCTCCTCCGGTTTCAGTGGATTTACAGGTTTCCAGTCACGCTGCCGCGGCGTGAAAAGGCCGATGCGGCGGCGGCGGCTGGTTGTGGTGGAGGTAACAGCCAGGAACAGATTCCACCTGGGGGGGAAGGATACAACATGGAAGTCTGTAATTGGTTGCCTGGAGAGGATTAACCTGTCTGCCTCCAGCCTCTCCCTTCTACCTAAAACAACACGCCGTACAGCTCCGTTACCGCGGCAACGGGCCTCTTCTTCCCCTAACCCCCCCCCCCGGTGACTCTCCTCGGTGCAGCCTCATTACGCTAAAAAAAAACTTCCAAACAATTAAGAGCCCAGCGTTTCTTTTCAGCGCTGACGTTATCGGTGCTCTGTCTGGTTTCAGCGGAGGCACAAACAGTTTGACTCCTACAGGCTCCAGTAGAACTAGAAGTACTCGTAAACGTCCGAGTCTGAGTAAAAGTACAAGAGCATCTGATAAAAATCTAGTCAAGGACTGAGTAACTTAATAAAGCAGAATTTATTACAGCGTCCAAACAGGTATTTCTGTTCATTTTTGTAAATTTTCTCAATTATTTTGATCATTTCTACTCATTTTGTTGCTTAGTTTGTTTATTTTTGCTCGATTTGGTTGTTACTTTGTTCATTTTTATTAATTTACTTAATTGTTTTGATTTTTTTTGTTCATTTTTGTGACATATATTTGGTCATTTTTGCTGTCTACTGCTTATTTGGTTTACTTTTGTGCATTTTTGTTAATTTCCTTGATTATTTTGATGATTTTTGCTCATTTTGTTCCTTATTTTGTTTATTATTTATTTTTGTTAACATGCTTGATTATTTTGATCATATTTGCTCTTCACTGCTTATTTTATTTAGTTTTGTTTATTTTTTTGACATACTTGTTTATTCTGATCACTGCTGCTCATTTTGTTGCTTATTTTGTTGAGTTCTGTTCAATTTTGTTGTTATTTTAATAATTTTTGTTAATTTACTTCTGTTCCTTATTTTTGCATCATTTGGTTGCTACTTTTTTGTTAATTTACCTGATTATTTTTGTGCATTTTTTTCCTTATTTTGTCCATTTTTGTGAACGTGTTTGATTATTTCCATCGTATTTGCTGCTTTTGCTGCTCATTCAGTTTATTTTTGTGCATTTTTGTTGACATACTTCTTTATTCTGACCACTGTCGCTCATTTCGTTGCTTATTTTGTTGGTTTTTGTTCCACTTTGTTGTTATTTTTCTTCACGTTTGCCAACCTACTCGATTATTTTCATCACATTTGCTCATTTTATTCATTTTGTTGACTTACCCAGTCATTTTTACTTGATGATTATTATTTTACTCCTACTCAGCGAAGGTGAGGAAAATGTAACTGAGTAGAAGTGCAGGTTTTTTCCATCGCGACTCTCTGAGGAATGATTTTTTTTTTGTTTTTTAGTACATGTAAAGGAGTCAGTGCTGCTCCTCGGGACAGTGTAACTCTCTCACTGCGATGTTACGATGAAAAGCCTCCGTTCTCCGTCGGAGACGTGAACTCGAGTGACTTTACGCCTCCTTCGAGCCCGAGTCTCCTGCCTCCTTCACCACAAACACCGTAATTAAAACACAGGGAAGGGCATCCCCTGCCTTTCATGTCTGGATTTAAACTTGATTGACGCTTTGAGACTTCATACGCCCTCCCCCTCCGCTTCACACACACACACACACACACACAGCATAAAAACACACACATGCACAAGCAGGAACAAACCTCACGCACGCTCATTCCCTCAGATATGGCCACGAGGCAAGCAGAAACTAGTTTTTTGTGAGAAACCACAAGCAGCACTGGAACACACACACACACACACAGCAACCGGGGTGTGTGTGTGTGTGTGTGTGTGTGTGAGGTTCCCACCATCTGACTGCATGACAGCAGACAATAGCACAGGAAACAACACCCAGACGACACACACCTTCATCCTGTGTTCTGTCTGCACAAACACTTGATCGAGAATAGTGAGATTAATGGATGAATGGTTTGCTCAAAAAGCAACAACGATATTGTCTAACATCAGCGCCGACGATGAGAACGATGAGAACGATGAGAACGCATTATAATCAATCACCAATGAGCAAAATAAGTCCGCAAAAAGAGGGAAAATAAATGACGTAACGAACAACAGTTGGGGAAAAAAACTGAACCAAATTGTCAAGGGAATGAAGAGTGTGAGGCATAAAATCATGACAAAAGAACAACAAGATGAAGAAAAGTCACAAAAATGACTAAAATAGTTCACAAAATGTTCAAGAAAATCCACAAAATAGTCCATATTATGACTATAAACAAGGAGAGGGAGAAAAACGAGACAAAAATAATAAACGAAACAATTTGCAAAACAAATCCAAATTTCACCAACATGAACGGGATTTTAAAAAAAATGAACAAAAATGAAGAAAGGCTGAACCAAATAAAATGGGAAATGAGGGAAAACGGACAAAATCAAGTAAAATGTAGTCAAGGAAGTGAAGAAAAAAATGTAAAACGTGAACAAATGAATAAAAGAAATGGATAAAATAAAAAGAATGACGTAAAAACAGTGAAAGAAGAAAAGAATGCGTCACATTTCATGTGGTACATAAACATTTTGAATAATTTCTGCACCTCTAGACACTTTTTTTAAAAACTTTCTGTCCAAACTTGGCCCTTTAGATCTGGGGTCCCTGCCGACCCGGCTGTTTTTCTTACCAACCCGCCACTAAAGGGGGTGATTTCACTGATCAGCGACCGGGGGGAGGAGCTAATCAGTCAAATTTGCTGGTCAGAGAGAAAACCTGCAGGGTCTCCGCCCTCCATGGCGCGAGTTTGAGACCCCTGCTTTAGATTGTAAACCCTGGTCTGCATACTTCGAGGTCAGGGGTGTCAAACTGGTGCCGTGGAGGGCCCAGACCCTGCAGGTTTCCTCTCCAACCAGTCACTAACAAGCACATTTTACTGTTTAGCTCCTCCCACCAATTGCTGATCTGCAAAATCACCTGCTTTAGAGACTGGTTGGAAAGAAAACCTGCAGCCTGGTTTGGGTGAAAGGTCAGGGTGAAGGGTTGAACGTGAACTTGAAAGCACACAATGCTGAAGTCAAACTCTCGTGTTCCATTTGCATAGTGACGGTCTTTCTCATGTCCTCCATCTGCAAAAAACTGTCGGGTCTTGGTCTTGTCTGGAAGCGTCATGATTGTCACCACTAGGTTTTACAACAATAACTGAAATTCAGAGAGTTTTTGCAACTTTGATCTATTTAAACCTGATCAAAATATGCTAAGAAACCCGACAGAAATGCGACATAGTCTTGTAATATGTGTTGTAATCCCACGCGATGGGATTCCCCCGCTCGAAATAGATAGAATTTTGCATGTCAAGACATTTTTAATTTGCTTGTTGGTGCTCACAAAAAACTGAGAGCTGCTGGAGAACTCTACGCCTCTGCTTTCATGTCCTAGAAACCAACGACTCCAGTAAATCCATTAGGTTTTGTGTTGTGCTAATGGGAGCAGCCAAAGCCACGCGGTGGCGATTGACAACAACCCACCCATGAACTTCATGACTGATGTTGGATCAACTAAAGAGGCTGCTGTTGATCCATGAAAGTCAGGCTTACGCTGGGATGAGGCGTAGTCATACCTGAGCGTGAGTCAGTTTCTTCTTGATGACGAACATAGTGTTACTCGACTGATGAAATGGAAAAGATGGTTATATTTTGCTGAATCACCCTCTCAGCGCATGGCATTTCTTGCGCTGACAAATCAAAATCGCTGGCTGAGGCGCTGAAGGCGTTTCAATGCTCAGTCGGTAGAATAGATCCGTGATCACGTTTGTTTGTTCGCAGGATGAAATGTTCGGCAGAGGTGGCCTGTTACGATGCGAGTTCTGCAGGCGTGGGTTTGCAGCTCAGGGAATAACTGACACGCATTTGGAGGATGCGGGCGTGGTTTGTAGGCTCGCATTGCAGACAGCTGTGTGTAATGAAGTTGATTTAAACAGCTGTGCGAACGTGAGAACTCAGACAAGGAATTCAGAAATCAGAGACTGGGACACGCAAAGAGCGTCGAGAAAGGACTTAGCTAAGCTACCGGGGCCTCACGGTAACACGTGGGTTGCTCGTTCGGGAGATAAAACCGTAACATGGCCCTTGAGCTATTTCAGGTCAGGATACCGATTCTGCATCACTTTTTCACCTTAACATTGCGAGGTAGGGCCATATTGAAATTTTTGCCAATCTCATGAATAATAATAATAAGCTAATCAATATGAAACTATGTTACCAAGTGATACATTTAATTTAGATCATGATCTGGATTTGTGAGATGAAAACATGTTTGGAAAGTGAGAATATGCATGTTTCTCCAGTCCAGTGATGGACAGATCTGAATTCTCACTAATGAACCTGAAACTAAATCACAAAAACGTACTTCTGAGAGCAGTGGAATACTTTCTGCACTTTTACTCAGTTACATCTGGCCACACGTGAGTAAGAGTATTTTTTACACAGCCTTTGTTTGTCTCTAAATGACCATGAACAGCGGTGAGATTTTGCACCGGTACCGTATCATCCGGACTCTGCAGACGGATCTGGATCTGCACCAACAGTGAATGATGCAACCAAAAAAATGAACAAAATAAGCAACGAAATGCACAAAAAGAACAAAAATAAACAGCAAATTTTGCAATCACTAATCTCGAGGATTATGTCTCTTAAGTGTTCAGACAGTTAAAGTGCACTTTACATTGTTGTTATTGGAGATAAATAACCTGTTGGGCTGTAATACATTCCACATTAAGTTACTCACACTGTGAAGAAGTATTACAAGTATTTCTACTTCTACTTGTGCCTTAAAGCAACACTATTAACAGGATTTAAAGCTAAGTAGAACAGCTTTAAGTAGAAACAGACTCTGTGTTTTAACCTTAGGATAAATACTGTAATAAATAAACATGTGAAGACAAACCAAGCACAGTGGCAAAAAAAAAAAAAAAAAACCCAAATACAAAGCTTTCTGCGGCGGAGACTCAGCGAAGCTGCCACACAGTGTTACAGGCTGAGTGGAGACGCACAACAGGGCCACAGAGGCATCACAGAGCCCGGGATTTACTTTTTAAACAACATCTGCCTCTCCTCCTCCTCCCCCTCCTCCCCCTCTCTCCGGCTCCGTCTTTAAGGAGGACGGGATAAACAAACCAATACGCGTCGAGATCATAAACCATTATCTAGATCCTGTGCTGGTCTCCTGTGTGTTGCAGGAGATTACAGATTACTGCGTTTGTGTATTATTTTGTTTGGCTGCCTCTGGTTTGGTTTTCTGATGTATAACCAGATGTGGCTCGCATCAACGGAGCCAACGTTAGCGTCGATTTTAAAAGTCTCCTCACACGGGCGGCTGCCGTCGCTCGTTGCCTGTGGTGATGCAGTCTGTTCATTAACCACACGACCAAAAAAGAGCAACCAATCAACAGGTCCGCCTGCCTAAGGACTCGCCAAACAACATAACCTCAATTAAATAATTAATTGGTGTCCTTAAAGATGCAGTCTCTGATGTTAAGGGACTAGCTAGTAGCCGATGTTTTGTGGTGAAATGATATAAATGATTGGGCAGGTGACACATCTTGTAACCTCATAGGTGCATGAGTTCGTGTGCTCATTTGCGGAGTCGCTGGGGCCACGGTGGAGCTAAGAACTGCTGCTTATCTATACACAGGAAGTCTGAGGAGACCCTGCATTTCAGACCTTCCACATCTAGTTCAGGTAAGAAAAGAACTCAACTATAGACAGACATACTAGCTTGACAACTGTGAGGTTGTAAGCTGTGTTGGTTGACAAGACTCTACAAACTCCATGCTGATAGGTAGTCACCAAAAATAATCCATCCATCGTCTTCTTCTTATCCTGGTCAGGGTTGCGAGGGCAGCAGCCTAAGAAGAGAAGCCTGGATTTCTCTGTCCTCATCCAACTCCTCCAGCTCCTCTGGGGGGTCCCCCAGGTGTTCCCAGGCCAGCCAAAAGACATAGTCCCTCCACCGTGTCCTGGGGTCTGCTCCAGGGCCTCTTCCCAGCTGGAGCTAGTTTTGGCAACCGGGGATTGGACCACCCAGGCCTCCACCTTCAGCTACGACCCAAACCACACAGCACCGGACCCTTATGACCCTTCCTGCAGGTGGGGGGGCCCACAGGAAGGTATAGTCTTCTGAATCGCTCCTAGTCTGACCTGTCACCTCGGAACGATTTGTCTTGGGAGACCCTACCAGGGGTGAATCACCCCCAACAACATAGCTCCTAGGATCACTCAGGCACACAAACCCCTCCACCACTATTAGGTGATGATTCAAGGAGGGCACCAAAAATAATATTCACCAAAAATAATAATGGTGGTTTTCTAGCTCCATAAATGTTGAAGATACATCAAATCTGTGGACACGTTACCGAATCAGCAGACTTTCACTCCAGTTTAGTGTCAGTTTCACGTCTATCGCTTTATTTACTACCTTACAGTAGATATTTTTCCTCAACCCCTGTAAGTATAAACATTCTGGATCACTATATCCAACGACAATGTCCATATCTGGATCAAACTTTGTGTTTTGATAGAATCTGTTATGGTTCTGGGTGTTATTTGTGGCTTTACAAGAATAAATGTTGAATTTGGTCCTTTAAAAACCTTCTGGATCCAGACGATGATCCACATCACTACCTCAATCTAATCCACTGGTCCTCGTGTCATTTCTCACCTATCCTGTCCCGTCCAAATACCTTCACACCTTTTTGAGTTATGTAGTGAACAAACAAACAAATGGATAAATACATCAAAAAAACATAACCTCCTTAGCTGAGGTAACAAATATGTGCAATGTCAAGACAACATAAATACTGACTGGTATAAAACATCCTACGTCTTTGTATTTCATGAACAATAATGACCCCAGTAACCATTTAATTGACGACACATCAAGTCAAAAATACTGATTATTTAGTGAGCCACTAAAACCCGATGAGGTTCACTGCAACAGGAAACATCACAAGTCAACAGACGACCAGCCTGCATCCAACCACAACAGAGTCAGCCTCCCTAACATAACATTTACCAGACAACACGCCAAGCAGTACACAACACAACCAAACTGTTAACCAACAATTCAGAAAACCAAACAGTCATCTGAAGCACAGACAAAAACACAGCCAACGGCAAACCAACAATCAGACCGTCAAATTGTCAACTAGCCCGTTCACCAGCCAATCAACCGGTCCGTCATCTGCAGCGGAGGTGACCGTGCCAGGCGGCCACACCTTGGGGTTTGGCAGTTTGTGGCCTGAACACAGAAACCACTGTGTCCCAGTTGTCATTACAGGGCCACAGTGTACAATCAAACGATGAAGATTAATGATGTGTGGAACCGAGAGAGATTATGTCTATTTACCTCTCGACAGGCCACTTGTACATATTGAGCCACGTACAGTGCAAAGCACGGCAAAGGCCGGCTGGTCGAGATTCCACTCGCTTTGTATCATTACGGGAACAAAGGTCGCTGTGCTGCTGTGCAAAACGACGCTGATCTGTCAGCGTGGGAGGAATTTAAAAAATAATAATAAATCACTGTCCGAAAACGGCAAACGGATGCCGACTCCCCCAGCGACAATCTCCGTACAATACACGAGAAAGTACGGACGACTCAAAGGCTGATCTAGTCACTGTTTCTGTGCAGACGTAAATTAAGATATTAAAAATCATAAAGGTTGTTTTTGTCCTGCTAGTCTTTTATGTTGTCTTTGTCTTATTGTGCTCTGTGCTTTTAACATATTCGTGCTGATGTTGGGACGGTGTGCAAAGTAATGTTTTCATTGCATATCGTTTGCGTTTGAGGTCATAGACGACCAATGTGCAACAAAGCAAGAGGGGAACAAGTTATTCCTTTCATACAAACAAATTAGAAAAAAACAGGAATCAATAATCAGAGAAATGTATAATTAGTTAATCATGTGCAAAAGCAAATAAAATTTCTTTACAAAAATTTTTGAGGTTTGTGCTGTACATTAGTATCTTAAATAGCTTCTTCATTCTTTATACATTTGGTCTAAGTCTCATGTGAACAGGCAAATATTTTTGCCTTTGCGAGTTAAAATGATTACATTCATACAAATAATGATAGTCGTCGCCGTGCTTTCCTGATGTACAAATAGTAAGTAAGTAGTGTAAGTAAAGTTTAATTTCTACAATATACCACCTTTCAAGATAAAAACCACAAAGTGCTTTCCAACCAAATGCTAAAAAAAACAACAATAAATCATGAAAGACTAAGTCGTCCAAATCCATTTTTAAAAAGATGCGTTTTTAGCTGCTTTTTTAAAGAGTTCACCGAGGCCACAGATGTCATGTTCAGGGGGAGGGACGTTCCACAGTTTGGTGCAACAGCTTCAAATGCTCGCTCACCTTTCGTTTTCAGCCACCGCACCCCAGTGTCGTACATAATGTACGTACTGTTCAACGCCATAAAATCTACCCGTCCTCACTGGAGTTCCACCGGCGCCACATCTGAACTTCGACCAAACTGAATCATCTAAACTACAAAAATTAATTTTCCAGCTGGAGATCATGCTTAAATATCCGATAATTTGTACAGAGGCTATTTTTGAAGATTTCAGATTTCCAAATCTACATCAATGCATTAAATTTGAATTTGACCTTTTTTGGCTGAGGATAGGGTTCTGTTTATTTGTTTGATTTCACCTTTAGTCATACAGACTAGCTCAGGGTTATACTTGAGCCACGTTTAAGTTAATATAGATGCGACTGCATTTTCACAACATGTGAAAAAAGGAATTAGGACGCGTCCCTGCTGAATGAAATGCATTCTGGTCTTACACTGCGGGTCGGGCTGTAACACTGCTGTGGCTCAGTGAAAAGGCTGAATGTGAAGGTGAAAACCCTAGGTAGAAAACTTTTTGGGGTGCCCGACTCTTCCAAATTTTATTTTTTTGCTTTTGAAACATATTCTAAACGTGAATTAGCCATTAGGCCTTTGAGCAACAAGGCTTATTAGAGCATGATGGTACAATATCGTTCTTTCAGAAATGTACCCAGAGCGTGTGATATGAGTTTACATGTAAGATTTACAACTTAAAACTGAATCTTTATCCTGTTGGATGCGCTGTGCGGCACCCTGTGAGGTCCAAAACAAAAGGCGATTATCTGTTTCACCTTTATCGCACTAAACGGTTTGAACTAGCATGAGCTGTCACAATAAAAACACAGACGTTCACATCAAACGAGCTGCGCAGTTACTGCAGCGTCGCCCTTCAGATGATGACTCACTCATCTCCATCTTTCAGATCTTTCAGTGGATCCACACTCTGTCAGATCATAATCAATTTATCACAGCTGTGTAACGAGGCAGCGTTCTGCTTGAGGAGCTTTAGCAAAGCCAGGCGTGACCGCCAAGCTCAGACGCAGAAAATAAACACGTCCTGTGCGATCCCTCATGCTTCGTTAACATCCCTGACAACACGCGGGATTTCACGCCACACCAGTCCTGTCTCGAAGACAACCTGCAGCACACCTTTGATGACTGTGCTGACTCTGCTGCCTTGCTCAGCCGGCGGGTCACGTGAGGTTCTGTACTGTACAGAAGAATGCGTCATATTGTGTCAAGTGTCTGTTTAGTTAAGTGTAGTGTCATGTCGGGTGCGGTGTGGGGTCCTGAGTGAGTCTTTAAAAACCACTAGCCCTTGTACAGGCCTCGTGTTCTTTCAACGCCACTGTGGTAATGTTCTACAGACCTTAAACACTGCTGGGTCAAAAAAAGTCCCACGCTAGTATTTATCTTTGATTATCCCGATCCTGTACATCCTAAAGATTCTCACCGGACCAGTCAGTCTGTATCTGACACAGGAATCCAGTCATTGTCATGTTAGAATGTGCCTGCACGTCCTAAGCCAACGTCCAAGCTTTTGGTGTGGGTCCAGGATGTGCAAGGTGGGTCAGTTGCCGATGCCGACGCTAACACAACTGCGACAGGGCAAGTTGCTCTGCACCATTTTTCATGTATCCAGGATGGTGACACAACCACTGTGGATGCAATTTTATTGGGTTTAGCCATAATTACTTTGTTAGGGATGAGGGTTAGACAGAAAAACCCACATTATACATGCACAAAATAGACCTACACAAAAACAAACACACAACACAAGGGAGGACGTAAACCTTGGTCTCCTGTGTGGAAATCAACAGGTTTGTTGTGCAGCCGCATCCACCCCAGCCACCTCCTTCTAAGAATCACCCAAATTCATGCTAACGTCACCTGGCTGGTAGGCTCCAAGAATCTAAGAACATCACGCTGCATCTGACGTCGCCACAGACGAGTTACATTAAATACATCGTACAGCGTATGAAGCGTGTGTCTGTGTCAAAGAGCATCTTGTGTGTTTGATGAAACATGAAATACTTTGGCAGTAATTAGTACTTTGGCAGTAGTTTGGCAGACATTATGACAGACGTCAAAGTGAAGGAGAACAGGTTGGTCCTTGTCATCAGGTAAGAAAAAAGTAAGTACACTGCTGGTTAAGTAACTTGTTGAAACATACTAACTTTTCAATAGCATCCAAATCTAATACATATCTAATCAATATTTCTACTTAATTATACTGTAGGTCATGACGTCAATGTAGACAGACTGTCAATAAAACCACAACATAAAAGAGTGGTGTCAACTCAGTCTGGTACGGGTCAGCGTGGTACGGGTTTGCCTGGTACGGGTCAATCTGGTGCAGGTCCGTCTGATATGGTTCAGTCTGGTACGTTTAGTCTGGTATGGGTCAGTCTGGTGAGGCTCAGGAGTATTTTGTTATGAAAATAAAAGTGTCTGTGTGGATACAAGGCCACAGGTTGGGATTGAATGTCTGTGGTTACAAGTATTAGTCAAACATTTATTAAAGGTTATGAAATAGTTTGCTGAAGCTCTGCTGCTTCCTGCTGTGTTCGATGTTCTGGATGAGAGCTGGTGTTTGTTAATGCTCTGCTGTCAGGACAGACCCACCGGGTCAGCACCGGTTGGACCAGGTCTCACTGAGTGTGGGCGGGAATCAGTGAGGAAACACCTGCAAAGAACATAATGACTGAAGGAGACACATGTATGATGTCACCTACAGCCTAAGCCCTTCTGGTTTTACCCATGAGTCTAACTTCAGACCAGCCACCATTTACTCATATGTGTGTCAAAAGACATTTATGAGTTAAGAAAGTATCTAGTAACTGCTGGACTAGAAGACTGTGAAAATACATAATTATAAGGAACAACAATAGAAGCTTGAAAAGATGTGGAAAGTGAAGGCAACATTGGTCCGAGTGGTCATCAGAACCCTGGAGAACATGAGCTTAGCTGGAAAAAGAGTGAACCTCTCCATGGTCCATCTGTAGGGGAGGGATATTTGATTATTATCAGTAGTAATTATACAGCATTTTTAATTTTGTACCATTGTGCCAACATCAACATTTCAACCTAAAACATGTCAGCACACAGAGACGTTGCCTTAGTGAATCCATTGATACGAATCAATGGCAAGAAGAAAATGTAGCAATTAAACGAGATGAAACAAGACAAAAAATGTAGTCGTAACAGGACAAAAAAAATAGAAAAACGCAAATCGACGAGACAGAACAGCTTAATATTTTACTTTACCTTTACATTTCACTTTTACTGCAGCAAGGAATAAGCATTAAATTAAATAATTCTTATGTTATATAGATTATATTTATGAGATTGTTGATTTAATGCATTGTCATTGTTCTGTTTTTAAGCTGCTTGGTTTCCGTTTAATGAGCCTGTAACTAATAAAGCATTATACATTACACCATTTAACCAGCCGGAGTCGTTCGTGGGCGTCGCGATTGCCGTCGATATGATGATTAGTCCTAAGCTCAGCTTCACGTGTTTTATAGATTCTAAGTTGTAAAAATCCATCACAAATGAAGACGACTTTTCACACGCCGTGCTCTCACAGAATCCACACTTCAAGCATGAAAAATAACATTACCTGTCATGGCCTTATTTGGCCCTTGCCCTTTACAACGCAGCTAATCCCCGGATCCACCAGAGATCCCTTTATGCATTCTCCATGAGTGGAGGTCCGCAGCCCTGAGTGCATGCAGCCTAACTGCCCCCCCGGAGACCGACCCAAACAAGGGAGCCCCAGCCCGTCAATTACCCCCCGGAGCCGGCGCACACCAAAGCATATCAGACGCCGCTAGCACGCGCACTCGGCCATTCCTTCGCGTTGGCTGAGGAGCAGTGGCATCATGGATATGTATGACACATGCGTACACACATATCACCCAGCAGACAGCTGTGATTTCCCCAGGTAGCCCCTCTAAGCCTGCATGCAGGGGATTCGTCCAGGCTTTGTTTAACACAGATGTCAAATTGCGAGCGGTGCAGCCGGGTGGGTGGAGGCGGGCGGCGGCGGCGGGTTGGAGCTGTTTTTTGACAGAGATATTCGTCTCGCTCTGCTTTGATTGACAGGGAGACAAGCTCTCAGTTTAACCCTCCGTGTTTGACAGAGCATCTGCTGAATGATCAAGTGGTAACACGGCATAATTTAAGCAGCTGTTCCTGTTCAAGAGGTTTTGTCAGGTCAAAGGGGTTTTGCATTTGAATTCGCTACAGTTCTGGTGCCCTGGCAGGAGTAGGTGCATTGTGGGATTTATTTATTTATTTGTTTGTTTAAAAGTTAAAAATGAACAGAATGTCGATTCGGTGAGGAATCAGCTCGTAGTCATATTTAATAAACAGAATCAGAGCAGGAACTGGTGTGTAATGTGTTCTGATATCAAGACTTGACCCATTCACGTGAAAATGTACCAGCTACGTTAGCATGTACATTTAGGAAACATATTGAACTTAACTAAATTGAATTGAAAGAAGTTTTTCTTTCTGTAACATGCTGCTGTGCCCATGATGGCGAATTTATAAATGGGCGAGTAAGTCATTTGTTTTAGCAACTTTGTTAATTCTGTAAATGGAAACAAGTAGTTGCTTCTTAGTTGCTAGCGCAGACTTACAGTATATGTCATTAGAGATACATGAGCAGAGACTGGGTTTGGTTCAAACCAACGCTCAACGACTGGGTTTGTTCAATGAGGCCAATGCGGAAGTAACTGTAAGTTGTAGTTCCACCGTTTGGCCACTGGGGAACCGATCGTCCAGCTCCAAGAAGCTTTTTCCCCATAGATACATGTGATTCTGTCTGAAAATACTAAGTGAATAATTTTTTTTCATGAGTCATCATGGTCTCAAACATTTTATTATGATTCTCTAATAAGTAACGCAAAGATCCATCTTTAACTTTTTACTCCGTTATTAAAATATTACAGCAAATAATCCATCAAATGACTGCTGTGCTGGGGTTTGATTGACATGTCGCTATGCTAACAGCCTGCTAGTGAAGTATATCTACTATTTATGCAATATGTTCACAGTTATACATGACATACACTTACACTGGGTAAGTGTTTACACCAACAACATGTCATATGACTTTGTTTGACACTGTGTGGTGAAGTTTTACCGCATCGGTAAGCTAACGGCTAGTATTAGCTTCCCATGAGTCC
>JAQQAE010006042.1:0-17039 GCA_029823295.1 Pseudamia nigra
TGTGAGAGAAGAAGATGCAGAAGATAGGGTGAGATGGAGGCAGATGATTCGCTGTGGCGACCCCTGAAGGGAACAGCTGAAAGGAAAAGAAGAAGTGAATGACAGTAAAGATGAGGAACCTTAAATGTCATTGTTACATTGCACACTTTTGCGCTTTGCACGAAAAAATAAAATGGCAACTTTTTATGTTAAAGGAGAAATTATGTTGGACTAGCAAAAGTCCATCTTATTTTTGATGATAGATTGGAGTTTAAAGTTGTATTAAAAACAATTTAAATGCTATAAGAGCATTTCTTTCTGTATAAAAATGGAACTGAACAAAATAGTTCTTAAATCATAGTCAGTTTTGTATCTTTTATAGCCCTGTTAGTTACCTTCTAAAGAGCCCAGTGCACCCCAATGCGAAACTCAGTTCTTTATTACTTTAGTGTCTATGAAGTCAAACCACAGACTTTACCTGAGTTTATGGTCAAATAAAATACAAAGGAACTGCTTATAAATACAAGCTGTATTTGAAAAATATTGGAAGAGTCACTGGTTAAACAACTCCAACCCTTCACAACCCTGTTCAGCAGGGCTCCAGGCCTCCCCACAACTGTCCACCTCCCCCTTTCATACAACAACAAATCTCTTAGTATTGATGGGAGATATTCACATAAGGAGGATGAACTCTTTAGCAGGACCAGACAAAACAGCTTGGAGCTCAGAGCTCTAAAAGTAACGACCATGACTTCATGAATAAGAGTTTTGATTTCTTAAAGTACATCTGCAAGAGGTCGGATAAATGATTTTAAAATTCCTCTGTGTAGCCTGTTTGTTGGTGATAGTTGTAATTTGCTCATATGAGCATTATGTCTAAGAAACTGGATTATTGTGTACTGATATACATCAGACATTATTACACAACAGTTGTGTAATAATGTTGACCTCTGAATCCCTGCAAACATTTTCTATGGACTTATATTTTGAATGCTTAAGGGGCAGTCTGTCTACTCTGAGGTCAGCTGCAGATGGTTATCAAATAGTGCTTCTCGAGTGGAAGTAACCAAAACAGAAAGGTGCCATTTAGAGTGGACAAATTGTCTCCCAGACAATGTAAAAGGAACAGAGTAAGCCCCCCTCTGGGTTCATTTCACCCTAAAAGCTTTTCTCAAGCCCACAATATGTTTTGGTTTCATGCAACGAGGAATCACCCTGCCTTGTTTGCTTTTGTTCTCATATTGTGCATCTTTCTACAAAGAACTTTGTGACCTACTTTTGCTTCCACGTGATCTCATAAATTGGTGAGACAACAAGCATCCTTCAGATGAGCTGACTCATTTTAATCGCATGCATTTATCCTGATGCAATACAGATCTGCAAAACATTAAACAGGGATCATCAGATGCAAGGCTGCACTGAGCAGTCCACGTAAAGTTCATATGCAAGGCTCAAATGAATAGGAATGGAGCAGCTCTGCCCTCTAGTGACTTGTATAAGACATTACATATTCTGATCATGAAGCATGCATTTTCTCACTGTGGGTCTTAGCAATGCAATATGAAATATATATTACTTGCCTATTTCAAGTAGTGATTAACTTCATAACGTAAAGTTTGTTACATTAATTTTTGTTCGGGTGTATTGGTTATTTTGATTATATTTGACAATTTATTGTTTTGTTGCTTTTTCTCATTTTGTTGTGTACAGTATTTGTGGATTTTTTTTCAACTTCCTCGGTTGTATTGCAGTTTTATTAATTTACGTCATTTTTTTGATCATTGTCACTCACTGGGAGGTGAATTTTAATCATTTTTGTTTATTGTTATATGTTATTTTGATCACATTTGTCAATGTACTTGATTTTGTTATTATTCCCCCTCATTTTTTATTGTGTTTCCAGTTGGTTGTTATATATATATTTTAAATTGCTGGATTATTTTGATCACTGTTGCTCATTTTGTCGTGTATTTTGTTGCTTTTGGTTCATTTTTATGGATTATTTTTGTTTTTTGTTAATTGTGTTTTGATGTATTTATTGATCTCTTTCAATTGTGTTTGTTATATTGTGCATTTTTATTCATTTACTTATGGCATTGTTTTTCTTTATTTCTGCTCATTGTGTTGTGTGCTTTGTTGTGTAATTCATTTAATTGACTACATTGTTGATTTGTTTACATTTTGTTCCTTTTTTATTAATTTACTTATTTCATTCATTTTGCTCATTTTATTGCTTTATTGCTATTTATTTTGTTACGTTTTTGCTCATTTGTTGGGACGTGCATATTTTTGTTCATTTTAGTCATCGAGCTGTGGCCAACTGTCACTGAGTAGAAGCACATTTTTTCCAGAATAAAAGTAACTGAGTAAGAGTAAAAAGTACTGTTTAAAACAAATACTCTCAGAAGTACATTTTTTTGGAAAACGGTACTCAAATGCATGGAAATGAGACAATGGACTTGAGATTTACGCACCATTGCTTCTTATATCATTTTATGCAGGATGTTGCAGTGATCAGCGTTTCATCGTAATTTGCTCTTTTATGCAGTTTTCACAGCAGAAACATTGTGCACTGATATTTTTCAAAGGATACACGTGACATCAGTAATTTGGCATTTATTGTAAGAACAAGTGAAAATGTAAATGACAAATATTTTCTCTTTTTCAATACATTCATAGAATGTCACTAAACATCCACCTAGTCACATCTTTCTTCCTTACAACATTCAGAACAAAAACAGCAAAAACCTGCAGCGCCATGCGTTGTTAGGCATCTGCATCGTTTTGTCTACTTAGCATGGATTAATAAATTAAAGACAAAGATACACATATGATGCAAGATGCTCGCAAGATTAATGTTCTGTTGCACTGCCCAGATTGTTATAAACTGTGCTGATTAGTATTCAAGTATTCCCTTATCGAGTACATCTGTGCTGGATATTATACTAAATATCTGCTTTATGATGTTTTTAGTCATTATCATCGTCTGTGGGTTACATTATGTGGCACAGTACAAGTTTAACGTTTAAGTAAACATTATGTACATGTACTAAAATAATTGAATTGCAAATGTATATGCTATTTTGTTTACAGTGCAATCCCCATGCAATAGAGCATGCAGTTATAGAGTGCGCATGAAGAAGACCACATTGACCATGCATGACCTTGCCTACAGTACCACTCCAGTGTTTCTGTCACAAGGGGCTGGTGTCATTAAATGTTTGCACGGTTCCCAATTAACTCAAGTGAGATATTGACACCACATCCCGAGTCTGTCCTAAGATGTGAGTTCCACCTGTAGATGACATCCGCCTATTGTTAGTTTCCAAGTCCATTCTGTTCCAAACACACTGATGGTGCAACTGAAAGGAGCCGAACTGAAGTGTGCCTCGTACTGTAGCAAGGAAATAGTACGCAGAGATGGTAATGTGAACAAAACTGATCAAGTTGGCACTGTTTTGATAAGAAAAAAAAGGTCCCTGCTATGTTAACACCATAACATATTCACAAGGGAGTAGAAAAAAATAATAAGCACTGGCACAAATACGCAAATCCTGTAAAATCATCCCAAACCATTAAAAAAAGCACTGAGCCAGACTGTACATACTGGTCTCTCATAAAGGCCAAATAGTCACATTAAACAGGCGTCAGACATAAATAAAGAACATGACAAACTCAAACTAACTGGGGAAAAAATGGCATTTTCAGCGCTGTGAGAAGTGAGGTGTAACAAAATAGTCACTGTGCGATCATAACTGGTTTTTTAAAAAGGCAACAAAAATCAAATGCAGAACATATCAAGGTGTCTTAAAATCTAGCAATCCCTGTTTGTTTCACGAAACATTTTTACAGAAGCGTTTGATGTACAGCGTACACAAAGATACTCTTACAGTGAAAATTCAAGTACATGTTTCTGAACTCATCAAGGAGCTTAAATGACAACAGATGCCACACGTGTAATAAATGCTGATGAAAGTGTGACGCCAGAGAGTGATGCAGAATCCCCAAACTTATGTTTAAGTCCATAGAAAAAAAAAAGTTAAATGGTTGCTTCAAAAATAACAGGAGAGGTTTAAAATAGTTATTAACTGGCATTTAAGCTCACATGGTAAAAAAAACATACAGAAAAAATATGAGTTAAGTGTGTACATAATTGGTTTTGCTCAATGAGATTCCCACATTTTTTGTGGAACACGCACACAGTGGCATGCAGTGTTAGCACGTAACCCAGGGTTAAAATGAAAAGTACATAAAGCTTGCACGATGACAGATGCAGAAAAGCGTCCTCCACTGAAACCAATATTCTATATTTGACCTTTTCCACAAATGGACGTAATTTACAAGTCAGTACTTCACATCCGTTTCACTGCTTAACATGCATCACACACTGTGAGATAAATGTGATCCCGGCTGCCACTTACATCAATAAATATCTTGTGCAATTTGATATTTATCTAAGACTGAACTATGGCGTTTGTACACATTGAATAATTTGGACTGAAACCTGTTGTTGACTATTGTTCGAGTATCGTGAAAGAACTGTCATGTTCCTGCATTGCTTCCTGTTCATCATTAACATTCACATTCCCTTTTTTGCATTTCTTAGCCTCTCTGTACTTATTATTAATTTTTCTTGCTGCAATTACAATCCCATTTGTCCTGAACCAGCAAAACAAAACAAACACACTGTCAATTGAAGCACTGAAATGTGTTGCTCAGAGCCTCACAGTATCCTAATGAACTTTTTAAAGCCTGGCTGAAAATTAATGTCTAGTCTATTAAATGACAGTGAGAGGAGACCTGATTTATTTGCACTCTATCTGGTTATATTTAATCTGATTATGTCAGTGAAGTCCCTGGAAGATGCATCGTTACTGGTTTAGTGGAGAAAAGAGTCACTACTTTTTTTCCCCAGACGAGCGTTTCACGGCACTGACCGTTTTTGCAGAATCGCAAGGTTCTCTCACATTTTTGCATCATCAATATGAACTTCTTTAATGACAGTGTACTTCTGGGATTTTAGGCAATAATAATAATATTACAAAAGAAAATAACCTGTGAAAAGTTCATTCAAAAATTTTTTTAAGGAGCATTAAATATGATAAAACGGTAAACTTTGTGACAATTTGTGTTTGGGTACATTTCATTGTCCCCAACAACTTCTTTTTTGAATTGGTACATTGTTAAAGAGAAAAGCAATCAGCCATGCACACAGAGTATTGCTAAAAGGTGGTTTCATGGCTTAGTGATGGCCACTGTAATGGTCCATCGGCTCACATCTCAACGACTGTGCCCGATTTACAAAAAGTCACTTTCTTTCATTACATTCGATCCAACGACATTACTTTTCCCAGGTGAGCTGCTACAGTAGCAGCCGGGCAGGTTACGGGTCCACAGCATGGCGTCCCAAAGCACAAGGAGTGACATCATTCTGTCTGTGACGCAGTTTCATTATCATCTCCCCTTGTTTAATCTGTCTTCCCGTTCTCCTGAGGTGTGTCAGTTTTCCTCCCGCGTGCCGAGCGCAGCACCTTATAGCAGCCGCGTGCGATCTTGTGCATCCACATAATGTTCATGATGTCCAAACAGATACTGGAGCAAATCCAGGCCACTCGGCCACCCCATGGCACCAAGTAAAAAGCCTCAGTGCCATAGACCACATACATACGCCCGTAGTAGACCGGCATGACGGCGATGCGGACCATGAAAAAGACCACAGCCATTGCGACACCATTCGCCATGTTGGGTCGAGAAGACTTGGGGTATCCTAGTACCTCGAAGAACCAGCTGAAACATAAAACAGTGTCCAACACATATGAAGTAATCAGATAAAGCCGTAAGATAAAAATAAAAATATTAGAGTAAGTGGTAACATTTTATGACAAGGGCAAAATAATACACTTAAATAATGCTTGAAGGTACAATATGTAACGTGCAGGGAGAAATTTACATGCATAAAACACTTTTATTATCAGTGTCTGATAATACTGGTATCATATTGTACCTTGAAAAATAAGCAAAGGCCCACACTTCCATATGTGTTATTTCTAAGATAAGGTAGCGCCATGATAATAGCCTCTGTACTGAGAAATCGGTGTACAGGCTATTATCATGGATGTGATAACAGCCTGTACAAAACGACTATCAGCAACCAAGCATATCAACATCATACATGCACATGACTGTTACATATTGTACCTACAAACACGAAATAACATATGTTGATTTTATGTAAGAATTAGTTTAATAAGATTAATGTAGACATTCCCATCCGGACTCTGGTGAGGGCCTTTGCATTTTTGCAGCTGCTGTAGGGTCTTTTAACCCCACTTGTGTGGATGAGGTCAGCAGTACTGAATTTCACTGCAACGTGTCACTAAATTCTGGCATATAAGTAAATAAATGAAGTAAAAGTGACTTAACATTCCTTAACAGATGATGAAGTATTGTTACCTTAGAATTCTAATGACTCGAGTAGAAGTACTCATAAAAACATGTACCGTATTTTCCGCACTATAAGGCACACCGGATTGTTAAAAAAAAAAAAATTAAATGTGTGACATTTTTGGGGGGTGCACCTTATAATCCGGTAAGAGTAAAAAAGTGTCTTATAAAACACTACTCAGGTGGTGAGTAGCTTAGGATTTATTACAACCTCATATCCTGCCTTCAAACAGGTGTATTGTTCATAGTTGTTTATTTCTGTGATTTTTAAATAATTTTTTGTTAACCTTTTTGATTATTTTCATCATCTACGCTGGTATTGTTGCTTATTTTATTGACTTCTTGTGTCCATTGTCAATTTTTGTCAATTTAGTTGACTGTTTTCTTTCTTTTTGCTAACATTAATTTTGCTTATATTAAATTTGACCATTTGCTTGACTTCTGTGTTCAGTTTTGTAATTTTTTTTGCTTATTTTGTACATTCTTTACTCATTTTGTTCATTTTGTTACCTTTTGTGATATTTTTAGACTTTTTTGCTCACATTGTTGCTTAGTTTATTCATTTTCGTAATTTGTTTAATTATTTTGCTCAGTTTTTTTTCCATCCATCCATTTGAAACCTCTTTTTTCATCATCAATGTAATTCAACAAGAGTAGAAAGTATTCTGCAAAACACCTACTCTATAAAGTACATTTTATTGGGAAAAACTACTCGAGTACGTGTGAAGGAGTAAATGTACACGAGTACTACCCACCTCTGAGTAAGTGTGACAATCACATAAAACCACAGTGGCTTAATCACTAATTTATACTGAGAAATAGGAATTGATAATATATTTGCATTATTTTGTATGTGTCATGCCACAGTTAAACATTATGTAAGTACAAAACAACAATTTTTAATGACTGCGCTGCAATAACAGCCCTGCTACAAATAAAACATTCTTACAGATGATCTGAATGTTTTGTATTCATGAAAGGTGACAATGTGGTGAGAAAATTATGTTTGGATAGATTCCTCAAAGCCTCCATCACACTTATTCAGAACTGAAGAAAATCGCACTAAATTCAGGAATTTGTAAGAATGTCATTGAAATAGACTGCTTGTAACCCGACTCGTATTATTCTTGCACATTTCGGGTGTATTAGCACTGGCATGCAGCTTGAATGTAGTTGGAACACAGTAGGAACATTTTAAATGCTATCCAAATGCAGTCAGAATATTTAGAATACACTTCGAATGCTGTGCGAGCGCGGTTCGATGCTCGTCGGAAGGTGCATTCAAGCGATAAAAAGGTTTTGAATGCTGTAAGAATATTTAAAATGCAATCATAGCGCAGCTAGATTACACTTCGAATGCAGTTCGATAATTCTCCACTTTGACTGCACCTTGCAAGTTTTAATCACGACTAAAATGTTCACGCCAGCCACTAGAATGGGCCCGATTACTTGGAATTACAGTTAGAATTTTTAGAATGCATTCCGAATATCCAAATAAGGTGTTTCATTCTGACGGCATTCTGGCTTATTCCGCCTCTATGATGGGGGTATAAAGAATAAAAATCTTGCTCTACCTCAGACAACTCCAAAACACAGCTGAATCTAAACATGCACGCAGCATGAATTTAGCAAAATGGCAAACAATTTATACAAACTATGAAACACAACAGAAATGATTAGTAATGAAGTACATACCGCTGGTTCACACATGGAGTAGAAAACTCAGCAAGCAGACGGAAGTTAGCAAAATAAGGCAACATTCCTTGGCCCTGGAAGAACAAGGTAAGAGAACAGGAAAACATCGAAACATGAAAGGGACAAAGACAGAACAGCGAGTCACTGGGATCAGCAGGTATAACGCTCAAACATGGCCTCTACCACTACTCCCCACTGCTTTCAGCGCCATAAATAGTTTATGTTTAAATTATAGGTTAAAATAATTAATAAGCACCTCAGCTAAAATTGGATGAAGCCATCACCAAGCTTTCTAGGCAAAAAAATGAGACCAGTTAATTGAACTTGTTAATGATTAATGCTCTTTAATTATTGTGAGCAGAAGTATAATCTACAGTAGAGAAAGTACTGTACAAAATAATAAATTGGAAATTATTTTTATTGTAGCCATTTATTGAGCTTTATCCTTCAGAATATTTTTTTAATTTGACATTTAAAATTTAAGTATCATTACAGAATGAGGTAGTAATTAATTAAACACTTCTCTTAGTCACACTATGGGAAGTATAAATATTTGTCATATTTGTATTAGGCCAGCAACTGCAAGTGAAAGCAGTGGATGAATAATTGACCACTAGTCTGCTGGGAACAGACAACACTTTTAATTAAAAAAATTTGCATCTAACCACTGATAGGGAAAAAAATATGGCAACTATGAGTAGTTCATTTTTGACACATTTTATCCAAACTTCAGAAAAAACATTTAAAAACACACAGGAAGGTCATTTATTTTTACAGACAGCCTAAATGAAAAAATGTGTAGTGATCGACACCGTGCAGGCTTTGACACATGTATTTTACAATCACATTTTACAAACATTCAGCCAGCCAAAGGTCAAAGGAGCAATCCAAAGCCATGCAGAGTACAAAGCAATGTGTTTGAACTTCCAAACATGTTACTGTTTGGAAAATGGAGGCTTGAATTTCAGGTTTTTGGTCTCAGACATGAGATCATCTTCAACGACTTCACAGCTGAATAAGGGGCCGAAATGAGTGAAACTAACTGTATCATCTGATGACTGAGAAATGCGTGCGTGACTCTGTGCCACTTAATGGTTTCACATCATTTTCAGGTGCTGTTAAGATACACTGCCTGTCAAAAGTCTGGACACACCTTATGCTTCATTGGTTTCTGGCGGCTCCATATGTAAGAACACATGGGATTCTGTAGTAAGCAAAAAAGTGTTCAACAACCCAGAGCATGTTTTATATTTTAGACTGTGTAGGCATTTAGCTCCGATGACAGTGTTGTACACTCCTGGCAGATTCACATGGTAGTCATGGGAAATGTTTGTCTTGTGAAGAGTTAATTAGTGCCATTTGTTTCATTTCGGTCGACTCTTAGACCATCAAGTATCTTGTGCAGAGGAAGGTTAGGTACAGAGTCAATAGCCTTATTAGTGCCACTACAACTAAAATCCATATTATGGCAAAAAAAAAAAAAAAACAGTCAGTTAAGGGAAGAGCAAAGACAGTCCATCATTACTGCAAGTGCCGTGGCCACATCCATCAAACGCTGTGATGAAACTGGGTCTCGTGAGACTATTCCAGGAAAGCAAGATTAAGAGATGCCTCTGCTGCAGAAGACACATTTATTAGAATGTCCAGTCTCTCTGCAATTTTTTTGCTTACTACATAATTCCACATGTGTTCTTTCACAGTTTTGGTGCATGGTATTAATGTACCTTGTTGAAAATTATACCACTGAAGGAGAAGGTGTGTCCAAACTTTTAACTGGTAGCGGACTTTCAGGAGAGTTGGTTTTAGACACTAGCATTGACCTGGCCTTAGTAAACAAACCAATCAAGAAAAACAGCTTTTTTAAGGCTACTCCAGTAGTCCAAGATGCATTTGGCCTAAAAAGTGCATTTATGAACCTGTGTGCTGTGATTAAATTCCAGTGTTATCTTTCAAAATGAATGGAGAGATACATTTGCTTTGTATGTGAACTTCTTAAACCAACATTTATTGGTACTGTCAAATTTGCAGAACATTCAGGTATGTGTCAACCTTCCTTCAACTGTTTTTTTCCTCAATGTGGCAGAATGACACAGTCTACAACACTGCACATAAACACACTTGATTTGACTTGTAGACTTTGAGAAATGGAGAAAAGATGTCAAGTTGTCAAAAGACTGTGTTTCAATAATGTCCTGGTATTACAGTGCCATAACTCGGGACAAAATCACAGCATTAAGTTTCCGTCTTGTCCATGCGCATGGCATACATAATTGAGATTCAAACTGTAAGCATACAGGATATTAATGATTAATTAGGTTATTTACCCAACGGCCTGACTTTAAAGATGTACTTACCATCAGGGCTGAAACAAAAACTGGTTACAGAAACATATTTACTGCATACAAACCCAAAAGTAGTAAAAGTTCAGACCCTATGGAAAATGCAGATTAAAAAATAATACTTTGTGACTTAAATTTCATTGTAGACAGTACAAACGTAGCCTATTTAATGTTGCGCCTGGTCATTTTATTTGAAATTATACACCAATGCCTTAATTACAGCTCTTCAATGTGTCTTAAAAAAAATCAAGGGATAATCATGAGTAAAAATCATGCGAAAAGAATTTGAGCTGACAAAGGAAAAAAATTGCATTAAGGATGCCACATTGACAATAAATGTGTAATAAAATGACTGAAATGCGTGAAAACTATACTTCAGCATAGGACGGATGATCACCTGTTCACAGCAGCTTTTATACTGTTTCAAACCGAATAGCTGTACATTTTCAAATAGAATGATACATGATGACCAGACGATACATGAAATAAGCTATGTTTATACAGCCTACAATGAAACTTAATTTTTCAGAGAACAGCATTATTTAATCCTCATTTTCCATACTGTCTGATTTACTCTGATGTGGAGTTGAAATAAAAATGTGTGTTGCTGTCTTATGTACCATAATTCAGCATGGGCATGCTGGTACGTCTAGGTACTGGTAAATCCATACTGTGACTGGGCATCATATCTGCTCAGTGACACAACAGCAAACGAAGCAGACAAGGAAGGAATAAAGACATCCCCATATAGATCCAGACCTGCTCTGAAATGACACACGACCATTTTTGGTAGTTTTTGCATGACACAACCCAACGTGACGTTGGTAGATTTTTTGCATGTAGGGCTTGAAGAGGGGCTACTCATGTTAATGTCAGCGGAGAACACTGAGACGGACAGAAAGACACACAGGTATATGTACAGATATATTAGAAGGAAATAAAAAAGATGCCACCACAGTTGGAAGCAAAAAAAAAAAAAAAGAAAGCAACACTTACAACACTGAGAAGAAAGCATGCATGTAAACGTCACACAGTAGTTATAATACTTCTGTCTCTGATTAATCCAAACTCAACTGTTGGATTCAAACACATATAAAACAGATTAAGATTTAATATGGTAACATTAGTAATCACGAATCTATTAGAAAGTATTAGAAAGCCAAGACCTTAATTTAGGTGTGTGCCTCATCTGCATTGAATATGAAGAATTTGTTATGTATCTGACATGGACACTTTAACATAAACACACTTGACACATTAACTAATAAGACTTTGACAACATGACATATTCAACTGGGTACAAAACTCAATAAAATGAAAAATGACATCTGCAAATACTAAATTATCACGTGAGAGGGCCAATTATTTGTGAATTGCACAACTTTTGATTCGAGCTGTGTTTTAATTGTTCCGTCTATGATGTCAGACTGACGTGGACAGTTTGTTCAGAGCCAATCTGAGGCAACAGTCATGAGTGTCCAGTAACAGTATGGGCGACTTCGTTTCTTTTAGCTACTTATTTTGGATACAGGTGCTTGCTCTGTCTCCAGCATTAAAAGTCATGAAGTTTGTCATGAGGACAGATAGCGGAAGGAAATTGAGCCGGCGGCAGGAATGAAAACACTGGTGTGAAAATAATTTTTGTAGAAGTATTTTATTTAAGTTGTGGCCAAAATGAGTCAAATGTCACTCTTTAATTGCAAGTTTATACCAAATGTATAGCTACCAAGCAGTGTATACACTATAAAAGTGAAATGTAAGGACTCAGAGGAAGAGCAATGCACACTGTATACCCTTTTACTTCTGTATATACACTAGGACAAGGGTCTTAACCTGCAGCTCCGGGGTCACATGTGGCTCTTTAGCTCCTCCCCACTGGCTCCTGTGGCTTTGTCCATTGATGGGAGTAAAACATTGCAATAAATCAAAATAGGCTAAATAAACACTAAATTAACAAAAAGGAAAAAAATGTAACTCCGTTATAAACAAAAATTAAGAAAAAACTGAAGCAAATAATCTACAGGATATACAAAATCACCAAGAATATGAGGGTGATTAAATAACACAATACATGAAATGATGAAAAATGAACAAAAATAGGCAAAATGATTTAAAAAGACAAACCTGA
The DNA here is from genome assembly GCA_029823295.1 of Pseudamia nigra. Lineage (NCBI taxonomy): Eukaryota > Metazoa > Chordata > Actinopteri > Kurtiformes > Apogonidae > Pseudamia > Pseudamia nigra. Next base: position 12,586 of record JAQQAE010006042.1, read on the forward strand.
GTATAATAATCATGAAAAATCGTATATCCACAGAATGAAAATGGATACAAAACTTACGAAATATTCAAGGGAATTAACAAAATATTCCATATAATAAATATGAACTAGAAAATAAACCAATAATTGACAAAAAAGAAAAACTAAAGTACTTCACAGACATGGACCACATAATCTGCAAAATGAGCAAAATAACGAAATTTAAAAAATCTAAACAAAATAAGCACATTAATTAAAGAAATTGATAGAAATGAATAAAGCGATGAACAAAATGATCACAAAAAATGAAATAATAACAAACTGGTGTTTCCAGCTAAAACTTGTCATAGTTCATGTGCTATGTAAAGGGTTTGAATATTTTCTAGGGCTCTAGACACTTCTTTCTGTTCTTTTTGTCCAAAAAAATGGCTCTTTAGATTGTAAGGATTGCCAACCCCTGCACTAGGAAATAGAGCCTGCATAAAACGATCGTAAAGGAAAATACTATATCAAACCATGAGAATAATCACTTTGCAAATGTGCCACTTCAGAGTACACCTGACTGAATATTATCAACATATCTATCTGGTGATGCACTCGTTCATTTTGCTTCATATGACTGACTTTGTTCGTCAACAGGAAGTGTGTCAGGAAGAGAAAGAGGAGGCAGACCTAGGCTCTGGCACGAAGCAGACAGGCAGAAGGTACTGTAGATAGGCAGGTAAGTCATAGAGAAGGTTAAATACTGCTCACCATGCACAGAAACAGAAGATGAACCCTGTCTGTGTAGAGCGCCGTCAGCATGCACACAGTGGTTACAGTTTCAGCATTCGACTGTGCTAAGCTCAGAGACGTTTGGCTTACTTCAGAGTCACAATGACAAAGGGGTCCAGGGAAAAACAAACAGAAAGCACAGAAATTGTTGAGGGCAAGGTGAGAGGGGGAGGGGAGCGAAGGGGAAGGGGGGGGAATCATCAGCCAGTACCATCACTGAGCATTCCATGCAAAAAATACCATAGTCATTCATTTCCATTATATTTATACCAGAGATCCTGGCGACCTACAGTAGAGGGTTTCAGATGGAACCAAGAGTGAACAGCAGCGCCCTTAAATGCTGTGTACGCTCATCTATTACACCTAAATAACAGCCAGTTAAAAAATATTGTGTTATGTGTTCTTGTACTGCCTTTTCCAAACTTGGGGTCAGGACCCAAAATGGGCCATGGTGGCTTTATACTGGGTCACCAGTTAGTTTTGTTTATTCATTTTGGTTCAATTTCTTGATACTTTTGTTAATTTTCTTGATTATTTGGTTCATTTTTGATAATTTTGCTGACTATTTTATCTTCAAACTCAATCAAACTTTATTTATATAGCACCAATCATAATCACCGATTATCCCTAGGCGCTTTACAATTCAAGGCCGAAATCTTATCTTCATTATTTTAGTCATTTTTTCTTCATTGTAATGATTATTTCCTGAATATTTTGTTCATGTTTGTGGACTAATGCTTATTTTGAATGCTAATGTATGCTGTTCGGTGTTGATTGTTATGATTCTCTTTTTCTGTACATTTAAATAGTGAATTTTATTTTTAAAAATCCTGTTTTGTGCCCCTTGTTGAGGTAGGATTCTGAGAAAATCCCAAACTTCTCTTTTGGGTCTTGAGCAAAAAAAAGCTTGGGAAATACTGTTGCTGTGTACTAATTTTTCCCTAATGGGTTTTTCAGATCTGATGAAACCTTTATCCATTAAATAACTGTTGTTCTTTTGGTCTTTCAAAATGCATCTGGATCAAAGACCAAACACTAGACAAATGTCAAAGCAACTTAAGGAATCCTCCTGTTGTTTCACACCTTTTCAAAGTGTCACTTTCAAAATCATTTATTTCTTACTCATAAGACCCTTTACACTAAAATATTCCTAAAATATCAGGAGTGGAACATGTTTGAACCAGGTTTTCTTCCATGATATACTTGCAGCAGCAGTGACCCTACCTCATGTTCTAGACAATGTATATAATTAACCCGCTGTACATCATTCACCTCACCTGTATGACCAACATGCTTGACAGATTTTTATGCATCTCAGTTAAAGTACGCAGCTTGAAAGGACATAGCTGTTCACCCTTGGTTGTCTCCTTCCCATCTTGCCTGCACGATTTGCTATTGGACAATAGGGCACTCACCAGTACATAGTAGTAAGCATACAACGCTGCCAGATGGTGAATTACAAAAAACTTGTCGCCTATCGCCTTCCAATAGTAAAATATTAGCAGCAGATCTGGAAAACAAAATAAAAGGGAAGAGAGAGACAACGTGTTAAACGTGAATATCAAGCTGGTAATGGAGGTTGCTAAAAACATCATGTAAACATGACGTGCCGGTTTCCTTTACCAGATATGAGGTAGCCTGTTGTGATGGCAACATTAGTCTTCACCAGTGTGGGATCGCCCCTGTGGAGAAAAGGGGATTTGGTTTAACTGTGTGATTTTGGATTATTGAAGTGATTGAACTCACCTTTTGACATTATACTACCTTACTGTATACTAAGCTAAGCTTGCAACTTCTTAGCTTATGTTAAAGCAGACACACTGAAATTTTATATACAGTACAGGTAAAAAAAGGGCACTTTGACACCTGAAAATTCAAATTAAGGTTAAGCTTTTACTACATTTTCTACATTTAGTCTACATGGTTTTGAATTCACACTGCAATTTCGGTATGAGATTAATATTAACTTGTTCCATCTTCCATGATTTACTTTTTGTAATACCTGTACTTGTTTTCACACTGTGCATGCAAAGGTTAGGTTGTTGTTTTTTGCATGCAAATTTGGACGTGTGCAAATGTTTCACACCTGCAAATTTCAAACACGTTCTGATACACAGCAGATTATCCAGTTGAATCACGCTGGATAGCCAAAAAAAAAAAAAACCTGGATAGCCCATAACTCTGGACCAATCGAGGTAGGTGTGGAAGCACCACTGTCATTGCAAAATGTACCACACAGTGGCTGGCATTGTCTATGAGCCTCATCTCACACACCCATTAAAGCAATTATGCAGTGTCAGAAAAACAAAGCAAGGTGAGGCAGCATCAACTTGTTATAACAAATTCCAAATCTGGTTTCAAAATGTTTTGCAAAGGGAACTTCACTTGTAAAGACATGCAAGAGAACCGATAAATTCCATTTCAGGTATTTACAGCAAATAATCTGAAGGCATCACCAAAACTAAACTTAGCCAAACAAGTTAAAATTATTAAGTATAATTGTTTAAGAGGTAAAGATTAAAAAACATGTTTCACACTGTCCAACTCTCACCAGACTGGATCTTCATTGGTAGCATCATCAAACCACAGGATGTAGAGACAGAAGATTCCTACCAACAATGCGTGAAACGTTGACACTGTCCTGAAATTAAAAAAAAAAAAAAACACTTTAAGCCAAGGTAATTCATTCCCTTTCTGACATCTAGATATTTATCTGGCAGGCCAGAGAAATTTTCCATTCCATAAACCGAGGAATTGTGCATATGCATCTCCATTCATGGAACGTGTGCTGGGGTTTGCTGAATTTGTAGCGCTTACAGTGAATCAAAGGATTGCTTGTCAGAACTGCACGTGGATTCAGACCAATTAGACTAAGAGATTAAACACTGCTGAAGAGTCAGATGCAGTCAGTCACTCAAACTGTGAGACAGTTGAGCAGTTCTTAGCAATCAGGCACTAATAACAATGACAGCCAGGCTGACTCTAAAACTGTCAAGTCATGGGCCAACATACTGGTAACCATAGCCTCCATCCATCTCCACTAATCATCATTTTTGATTTTCTCATAAATCATGTGACTGCTTCAATTTCAAAAGTGCTCTAATGAGTAATGCAAGGAGTATGAGGGCGATTTCAAAATGAGTGATTCATGTTCAAGTTGGGTGCTGGATTTCAGTCAACTGCTGTGCCTAAAAACTGAAAATGTTAGTTCATGTAGCTGTATTTAATCAATTTAAATGAATTCCGCATTATGCATTGGGTATGTGGGTGCACTGCTAGATAATATTCCACAAAGCATATTATGAAAGCAAACATTTCAATTTTAACCTGAGATTTCGAAATCATGTATTTCGCAATGAAACCATAAAAGATAAAGAAACAAATACTGAGAAAAATCATCAAAGGTATTACAACAATGTGCGCAGACAACCAGTAAGCAGGTCACAGGTGAATGGAGGATTTACTGCAGTTTATATTTAACGGCAGAGTCATTTAAAACAGTTATTGGGCAGCTGTGTAAAGGAAGGAACACACTAGAAAATATAATTCCATTAAATATCAACCATGCTGATGAGATCGTAGTAACATTTCAAAATGCACAAAACGCTTTAATAATGAGTCAGATATGAGTCTTCTTCTTTTCCTTTCGGCTGTTCCCTTCAGGGGTCGCCACAGCGAATCATCTGCCTCCATCTCACCCTATC
>JAQQAE010006043.1:0-17039 GCA_029823295.1 Pseudamia nigra
GATTATAAGGCGCAGTGTCATATTTGGACAAAATTGACGGCTTTTAGATGCGCCTTATAGTCCGGAAAATACGGTAGGCAATTCACCTAGTACATGTTTTTGGTTGTGGGAGGAAGCCAGAGAACCTGGAGAGAACCCACACAGACACAGGGAGAACATGCAAACTCCACACAGAGACCGTGCCGCCCGGTGCTGGGATCGAACGCAGGACCTTCTATCTGTGAGGCACGAGTGCTACCCACTGCACCGTCATATAGTAATCGAGTAACTGAACAAAAAGCCAAAAAAAGCAAAAATGTGCACACAGTATGATTAAAAAATAATCAGATTGACCTAAAAATTTTACAAAGATACAAATTTTACAAAAAACACAATAAGCAACAAAATTAGCAAAAATGAACGAATTAAGGATGACATTAGTTAAAATAAAGCCTGTTTCAAGACCATATATTAGGTTGTAATAAATTCCATGTTATTCTACTTAAGTCACTTTAATTATAACATAACAATACTTTTGCTTGAGTACGATTTCTGTTTACCCACCTCTGGAGACTCCACAGGATATACTAGAAATTAGTCTTAGGCATTGCTAATTTGTATTTTTGTTGCTCCTTGTTAATTTTTGACTCTTTTTCTCAAGCTTGTGGTAAATGCTGCGCTGGGCTTTGACACATTCGTGGTGATGCGTCACGGCCTGAAGAAGTCCCCCGTCACTCCGAATGGTTCTGCAGACGCCGACTCCTCCACTTCCTTTTCATCTGCTTCTTCGTCATCTTCTACACCAGCTGGCTCTGCATCCTCCATCCCAGGATCCTCTCTGTTCTCCAACATCCCAGGGCACAAACTGGGCTGCTATTTCTGCAATGATGTTGTGGCACCTGGAGATGTGAGAAACACACAGATAACATAATGCACTGAAATATACAGTATATAACCAATGTTGAAAATATTTTACAGTAGTAGTTGGAAACGTATCAGAAGGAACCACATAAGACTCGTCTTTCTCTTTTCAGCTCCAATAAAATCGATACCAGTTTTCATGTCTGTGTACAACTTAAAATGTGAAAATGTGAACAGTTTTGTAGTCAGACAAACATAAGCTAAGGGGATAAACAGTGCATTACACCACTAAAATCGCTTAAACCTTGGTAGTCCCCTTCAGAAAGTCAGCTTTAAAGGTACCAGCAGAGCCATTCTTAGACTTTAGAGAGCCAGGTTCCATCTTTCATCCCATTTCCAGTTTTTAAGCCAAGGCAAGCTATTCACCATATTAAACATTTTTCATTTTCATACTTCCTTCCTTGTTTGACTGTAAACATTGTAATATGCTGGAAAACTGGGCACTTTCCTTTGTTCACTTGTGAAGTAAAAATAAGTAGAGGAGATGAGGACTTGTGGCATTCAATCTCATTTTAGTCCGCCTTCCTGTCTTTGTCTGTGTTTCCTTTTTACCATTTTTATACAAGAAAACCAATGAGGAATGTCAACAATCCATCATAGCCAGTCATTGAAAAACAGTGCCACTGACCTCTAACCCCTCCTGTAAATGTGGTCTGGCTGTAGCCTCTTGTCACTGATCATAGAAACATTGCTATTTAAATGAGGGACACAGCATCCTGTCATTGACAGTCAAATGTTGGTTACAAATTTGATTTTTGTTGTGGTTTAATGGATATAGAGAGTAAAGCAAAGAGGCATAATAAAAACAAAGTGATAAGAAACATGCAGGTATATCTTAATGTTTCTTTTAATCAGACAAAAGTAACAGATATTTCTTTTTACCCTGACATCTTTTGACTGACACCTCATCTGAAACATCATCTAAGCAGTGTGATATGTCGTTTATCAGCTGTTCTTCCTGGGTGTGGCCAGCCTGGTGGATTTGTAAGGTTATACTTAACCCTAGAGCACTACCATACACTTCTGTAACACCATCATTAACATAGAGTACTGTATATTTTACCCAACATAACATACTAGGAAAAAAAAACATTTCCGCAAAATATATTAAAGTACAATAATGCATGAAAAATTGAAGTAATCTTTTATTTCCAGCTATGCAATGTCTCAAAAAATGAAAAAATAAAAAAAATGAAGCATGGGGGAACCTTTTTTTTTTGTTATCTAAAAAAAATTTTGAGCGTATGAATTCACCTCAAAAATTGTAAGTGGTATTTATTTAAAACCATTCCACTAAATAAGGATTGCATGCCAATTCCAGGACCACTCTGACATACCTTGTGCCTTCCATACAGTCAGTATAGGCAGGGTGCTGGTGGTGAGGAGAAAAAGGAGAAATCTGCATAGCTAACGGTTTCCAACGTGAGGGAACTTTAACCATGCTTTATTCACTTGTTGGCATGCAGTCACCAAGTCTGTGACAGGATGATAACTATGCATAATATGGGGCAATAAATACGGGTTAAAATCACCCGAACACGTACCTGTTGGAAAAAAAAAACAGGGATGGGAGCAAGGCAACATGCCTACCTTCGCCGACGTCTGAAGCTACCCAAGCACCCAGGCTACAAATACAGGAGCAACACAATGTGCCCACAATCGCGTGGGTGAAAATCACCCAACATTAGTGTTCTAGGGTTAAGGGTTATTAATGCTAGTCTTACACTTTTTTTGGTTAAAAAACCTCGCACACTTGCAATTTGCAAATTGTCTCTTTATTATACCTTAGCAACGTTTCAGTGCCAGACCTTCATCATGCAAACATTATGTAAAATAAAGAAACAGTTTGCAAGTTGAAAGCATTGTGCAGGTATTTTTTGTTTTTTATTTATTTTTTTTTACGTTTAATATTTTGATGGAATCCTTGCTCCTATGCACTTGTCTTGGAGAAACGGATGTGAAAAGTTTTCACTATTTTATTGGTTGATCTTAACATCTACTTTGATCCAGAATGAAATATCTGACAAAAAGTAGCATGGGTTCAACTGTGATTATTTCATTTAAAAGAAAGAACATTGTGCCATTTTGCTGATGGTTACCTGATGAGTCAAATCTCTTTCCTCTTTTTCAACCAAGACCATGTCAGATTTAGCAAGCTGACGCTTCATGCCATGTTATTTTGTCACTACTTGTTTACACACTACTATTTTTTGTATTTAGTCAACGAGGGATCGGACTCTAGACCAGCAGTGCACGGTGAGCAGACCAGGACTGGCCATGATCGCTGGTGCCCTTGCGGTTGAGCTGATGGTGTCCATTCTGCAGCACAGTGAAGGGTACGCTGCCAATTGTAAAACCTTGTGAGGTTTTGTCATATTGTTTTTCCCTTGCACCCTGTGACTCAAGGTAATTATTTGTATCTCTTAGAATGGTGTTGGTACTTTTCAAATGCTATATTTATTCCAACTTCAAGAGGATTTTAAGTGTGTCTGAGATAATTAGTTTTCAGTACTTGTTGTCTTCAAGCCTCTACAGTTAGTGTTTTACATTTACAATATTGATGAGCTGAAGATTTGACACCCAATATTTGTTTAACTTTTGTCTGCCTTGTATAAGTCTCATCTGTTTAGAGGGTTTTTGTGCCACTATTCTGTGTTAAAAAGGCAAAGTGCAGTAGTTCAGCAGTAGTTCTGATCAAAACTGAACTAGATCATGGGATATGTGATTCATTTGTGATGTCAAAATATCTTGACTCAATTATGTTCCTTTTTTTTTTTTTTTTTTAAATGAGGGGTCAAATTTCCAGTAGCTACCAAATCCAGGCATAGACAAAGAAAGACCAGTGCACTTTATTTCTCCTGTATTTTGATTGAAAAGAGCAAAATCTTCCTCTTTTGGCAGTTCCCTTTTTAAGCGTAGAGGTTGCTTCTATCTGACCCCTTTGGATTAGAAGAAAAAATGGCACTAAACATATCAAGAAAATGACCAAAATTGAAGCAAATTGACTAAAAATGGACAAAAGTAGAAGCAAAATAACAAAAAAGAGCAAAGTAAGAAGTGAAATGTACAAAATCATAAAGGAAATACACAAACTAATAGTCAAAGCTAACAGAATAATAGTGAAATGAGAAACAACCTGAAGAAAAAATTATAAAATTAGAAATTATACCAAAATAAACAAAATCATTAAGAGTCTGAAATAAGTCAGAAAAATTAACCTAAATGAACGAAACAAGAAGTGAAATAAACAAAAATGATCAAGAAATGCAAAAAGAAAAAAAAAATCTTCAGAAAATGAACACAGAACTCAATAAATCTTTGAAGTAATATTTCTCAGTTTCTTTCTGAGTTACTGCACATTGCCTTTACAGGGCAGTATGGTGCAACGGATATCCAGCCATACGCATCATTTGACAAATATGCCAATCCTACGTTCTGATCATATCTCATGTGATGCCATGCCATGTGATGTCATGCCAAAACTACATTGCATTTTTTAAAATTACTGCATCATCCTGTTTTTTGTGGGACACAGCTGTCTCATTCATAAGTCGGAGGCTGAGTTCAGTAAACTGATTTTGGTTTCATTTAAGCCCAAACGTTCCAATTTCTGCAAAAAGCATAGCTACAAGTCATATTCTTTAAATTTATGTCGCAAAAAATCAAAAAAGCTCAGATTAGCCCCTGGTTTTTTCTTTAGTTTAAACACATAGAAATGCTTTTTTTCCAAATCCCAAAAGGACACAGTGTTACCAGTGTTAAGTGTGTATGTGCATATCTACCTGCATGTGTCTTTTTGGAACAGTCATTTTGTGTGGCAGTGTCAGCAAATGTCCTCCTTAAGTGGCTACCTGCCGGGCCTGATAAGTCAGCCATTTTCCCTCTGTTTTCAGATGTTATAAGCTGCTCCAGAGCCACTCTGCCTTTCCTGGATAAAAAGCTTTAGACAACACAGGGAGGGAAGAAGAGTTTCCTTGTGTATTTTTATACTCAGTTGTGTTTCTACGTACCTCACACTAAAATCCTCTCTGATGCACCTGCCCTTTGCAATCCTTTTTTTTTGCACACTTTTCTTATAATGTAGTCCTGCACTTTTATCCTCCTGTGAGAAAATGTTGCCGCAATATGCCTTTATAGAAGCAGCAGTGTTTCATGAGTTCCACAGAGATCCATTTACTGTTACCAGCCGCTTTCATATCTCACGGAAACTGAATTTTTAAGCACCTTCTATTTCTCAAAGTGATTAACTAAGTTTCACATTTTTGACAGTGTCTTTTCTCATGTGGTTTAGATTTTCTTTTGCATCTGTGCAAAATCATGCATTAGGTTAATGAAGAAAGTGAGGTATGAGTAGCAGGCTTGAAAACTTGAAGGTTTGCTGCATCTTCTCTGTCAGTTCATATTAAAATGCTTTCATTTGCAGCAAAAAAGTGTCATGTTTACACATGCTTGGGATACATTCATATGTAAAGTGTGCCAACTGAATAGTTTTCTCTCTCTTTCTGCAGAGGGTATGCAATTGCCAGTAGCAGTGATGACAGAATGAATGAACCCCCTACCTCTCTGGGTCTGGTGCCTCATCAGGTGAGAAATACCCTAATGTGTAATACTGGTAAACTTAACCATTAATTACTGTTGTTTCTAGTGATGATAAAGAATAAGAGCTCAATAACTGCAAGGACAAAATGAATTCAGGATGAGAGTGATTAAAAGAAGTGAAGGCCAATTACTGAGCACCATTAAATGGCACCATGTACACCACACCATTGGCACTACACAAAGCATAATTGCAGTAATGGTTATATAATGTGAAGTGGATGTCACATAGAGCAAGAGTAGATTATCTTGCAGATGGCCAAGCTGTGCCCTTTTTCCCTCAATGACTGTTTATACTTACTTCGTCTCTCATCATTTGCATCATCATTAGCATTCATCACCCCGAGAATCTGAAATTCTGCCATTTGCCGACACCTCTGCTGCCCCTGGTATTTCAACTAAATAACTCAGACAAAAATGCCATGCAAATGTGGTGTCTGTGTATGTGCATGTTTTTGTATAGTTGTGTGGACAAATATAAACATTTGTCATATATTTGAGAGGACATTTTCAAATATATGACCTCTCATATGTTTGAGAGGTCATATATTTGAGCGGACATGTCATATATTTGAGAGGACATTAAGTCCACACAATGGATTAAGTCCATTGTGTGGACTTAATTAGCCATCTTCTACAGTGTTTTGAAGACTTCATTTCCGGGTGAGCGTTAGATTAATGTTATGGTTACACACCGAATTGTGATGCTGAAATTTAGCGGCTAGTCAGTGAGACTGCATGTGTAGGATAATGATGCCCAGAGAGTACAGTGCCGGGTAAGTAATATGGATGAGGATGGGAATGTTTGCATATCTTTTGATGTTGAGTCGATTATGTCTGGAATTCCTGTCACTTCTGCAGTCGATGTTAACATAACATCCAGCAGTTCAGTATTTGATGCTGCAGGCCATGTTTTCAGTGGTGCCACAGTGACAACATGTGGTTGTTTAGTGAAGCTACATGCAATCTGATCTCAAGAGTGAAAGATACCCTGCCTGCACAAAAAAATACCACTTGGATTTAGCTAAGGAATAGTTCAGAGCCTTCCCTTGGATAGTTACTGCAGTGACTAGTATGTGTCACTAACAAGTTATTCAAACATAACTCATGCAGTTTCTACTTTCTAAATCAATGGATTTTTTTTCTTCCCTTATGGCACAGGTGTATTCCATATTCCATGTCAGGATTCATTGGGCTCAAATGGTGACAGTGGTTCAGGGAGCATGAGAGATCATTCTCACATATAGATTGGTCTCCACAGACTTAACACACTGCTCTGACTCTCCGTCAGTACAAAACCTGGTGAAAAATGAATGCAACCCTGGACAGAAATAAATGTTGTAAAAGATGGATTGTTCAAGGTTCCATAAATCACATATCAGCCTGTTAGGGTGAGATTAACAGCCTTCCTGTTTTGTTTTGTTTTGTTTTGTTTTGTTTTGTTTTGTTTTGTTTTGTTTTCTTTTCTTTTCTTTTCTTTTCTTTTCTTTTCTTTTCTTTTCTTTTCTTTTGTTTTGGCTAACTGGCCAACAGTGGTGGGTACACAGAAACAGTACTCAGTTAAAAGTATAATTCCTTTATAATTCTAATGACTCGAGTAGAAGCACTTATAAAAGAACTTGAGTAAGAGTAAAACATATACCATGCAAAACAACTTATCTAATTCAATTCAATTCAATTGTATTTGTTTAGTGCCAATCATAATCTAAGATTATCTGTAGGTGCCTCACAATTAAAGGCCAAAACCTCTAGAATCTAGAGGTTTCGGCCCACTACTTGTATAATCTATAGTCTAGATTATACAAGTAGTGAGTAATTTCAAAACACGGACTTTATTGTAGCATCATATGTTCTGTTGAAATAGATATTTTGGTCATTTTTGACTAATTCCTTGATTATTTTGATTTTTTTTTGTGTATTTTGTTTGTTATTTTGGTTACTTTCTAAACTTACATCATTGTTGTTTGTTTGTTTGTTTTTTTTTACCACTGTTGTTGCATAATCTATTCACTTTTATTCATTTTGTTGCTTTTTTGTTCTGATATTTTGATAATTGTTCGCTCATTTTGTTGTTTCATTGATTTATTTATTTATTTTTGCTCAATATCTTGATTATACAGTTCATTTTATTAATTTCATTAATGATTTCTTTATTTTGCTTATTTTGTTGCTTGTTTGTTCATTTGCAATTATGTTTTTTATGTTATAACTTGCTTAGCTATTTTGTTAACTTTTTTTAATTTCCCTGTAAATTTTCTGCTCATTTTGTTATGTTTTTGTTAATTTTTTTACACAGTTTTTTTCATTTTGCTTAGCTTTTTTTGTCAATTTCTGATCAATTTATCACTTAATTTATTCATTTTATTTTATTTGATTATTTTGTTCATTCTTTAATAGATTTTTATTTGCTCATTTCAACCTTTTTACTACTACTCATTGAGTTGTAGCCATATTTGAGTAGAAATACATTTTTTATTACAAACGTAACTGAGGAAGAGTAAAAGTACGTATTCTGTAAAGTATTAGCTACTCTCAGAAACACTTAAAAAAAACTGATCAAGTACCAGTAATGTGGTAAATGTACCTGAGTGCTACCCAACTCTGGTTGTGTTATTGCTACATGCGGTTCAATGAAGTATGAGAGTGTGTGACATTTTTTGGCAGTTCAGTACAAGGTTCAAAAATACCCCAAATTAAATGTGTAAGACCACGAATAAAGAGAAATACACTTAATATCTGTATTTCTTTCTAAGATACAGTATCTATGGCGATTTACAGCTCAAGGATGACTCACAATAAACAGAGTTTGAAAGAGTACATTGTACTTTAATTGCCTATTGTGCTATTTTGAGAAAATGAATGAGTTATATTTGTATTTGCTTTTTGGTAATGAAAATATAAATGTGATGTGACCTACATATACGAGCCCTGAAATATTCAGTCAAGCCACAAAATCAAACTAAGTATGCTGCCTTGGCACCTGTTTACTGAGCGCGCTACAGTGAGATACTGTTGTCATCTGATGAAAAACAATTTGGAAACTGATAGTATTATTTCTGTGCCTATGAAAACTTTTGAGGCTCCTCACTATATGCCTTTTTTGAAATAAATGTTTTGTGTAAAGCTAGCCGAACAAGTTCCACCTCACCTTCCCACATTGTTCTGTTGGTCTGACTCATTCGTCCACTCACCCTGTTATTTAATTAGTCCACTCTGTCAAAGCATTCATTACTTTAGCCAATACTGTGAGTTAGTGGATTTGCTGTTTCATTCACTCCTATTTTTATGCCACCCGTTGTATGCACCTTAATATGCCATTATTATTAAAATCAAAAGTACACAGATGAAAAGAAAAAATGAAATTGAAATAGAGGTTACTGAAAATGCCATGATCTTTGTATCCCCATTACCAAGTCAAGAAACCAAAAGCTTTTCTTTTTTACCTCTGTTTACACATGGTGAATAGTCGCAACTGCATGTTATACGGTATTTCTTCTTATACCTTATTTGCACAAGAAATAATTATAGAAAAGGCCACACTACACTGTCTGGCTTTGTGCGTCACCAGACAACATAATGGGTGCAACTTTTTTTAAAAACGGGAGGTCATGGACTTAAACAAAAGAATATATTAGCGCAAATGGTGTTCAAAGAGGATTAATTCAAGAATTGTTATAGTGGAGGAGTGAATGCGTTGACAGTAATCAAGGTAATTAGATGCAAATAGGATGGAAGGATTTTTAGTAGAAATATACTCAGAAGTTATTGCCTTTCTGGCACCAGAGGGAGCTCTCAACATGCGTTTAAACTGTCAAAATACAGAAAGACAGACTGCATATTCAAATGTAAAGCTTTCAAACAAAGGTCCTCAGTCAATCAAAACAGTCCTGGATATTTAACAAAAGTAAATACTGTTTTTTTTTCTTAGTTATTTTGTTTTCATTGACTTCATAGTACTCTGATAGGGTGTTGTTATTACAATTCCAAAAAAAGTTGAGGCCTATATAAAATCTAAATAAACAGAATGCAGTGATGTGCAAATAAGCCCATATTTTATTCTCAATAGAACATAAACAACATATCAGATGTTAAAACGGAGACATTTTCCAAATTCATGGAAAAATATGAACTCATTTTTAATTTGATGGCAGCGACACATCTCAAAGAAGTTGGAACATGGGCAACAAAAGGCTGAAAAACTAACTGGCACAAATCAACATGCACTGAAGGAGCATTTGATGGCTAATTGGGTAAACTGGTAACAGGTCAGTAACATGACTGGATGTAAAAGGAGCATTTTAGACAGCCAGTTTCTCAGGTGAGCATAGACAAAGGTTCACCAATCTGCAACAAACTGTGTCTAAAAATCATGAAACAATTTCAGAAAAATGTTCCTTGTCATAAAATTGCAAAGACAGTATCTACAGTGTATAATATCATCAAAAGTTTTAGAGAATCAGGAGGAAGTCTGATGGTCAAAACTGGATGCTCATGAGCTTCAGGCCCTCAGGTGGCACTGCATTAAAAACAGACATGATTTTCTACTTTAAATCACTGCATGGGCTCAGGAGCACTTTTAGAAATCACTGTCTGTGACCACACTTCACCGTGTAATCCACAAGTGTGAGTTAAAGCTGTTTCATGCAAAGAAGAAGCTACATGTGAACATGATCCAGAAACGCCACTGTCTTCTCTGGGTCAAAGCTCATTTAGAAGGATGTGAGGCATTCATCTGACCACAGAACAGTTTTCCATTTTACCAATGGGTTTATGAGATTTGCAAATCATTGCATTCTGTTTTTTTTTTTTTTTTTTGTTATTTACATCCCAAGCCTTTTTGGAATTATTGACCACTTAATTAGAAGGTTAACATGTTATATAAGATGACTGTTTTACTTTTGAGTGTGTGTTTGCCCCAATTTTGCTCTTTTACACGAATGTACAAAGGTTTTAGCCACCTTAGTTTTGTTATCATTATTATATGTTATCAGGTTTATAATGACCATACACAGGCATAAAAATTTAATAAGCTTTATGCACCTTTTTGGTTTGTTGTTTTTGTAGGGTTTTAACTAGCACATAAAATATGTGGACACACAGTGTAAACACATAAAAATAAGAACTAATTGGCTTTAACAGGTAAAAGTCCATATTTAGTGTAACAAAAAGTAGCCACACAATATTGACATGTGCTGAATAAAACCCAGTTTAAGTCAGTGGATGTCAGTTTCTCATATTTACATGTGCAAAGCGAGCTAACAATACAGAAAAGTTTGTTAAAGTGTATTTTTGTTCTGTTGTCATTGAGAAATGCATGTTGATATATGTAAATGTTGATGTTGATGCCTAAAACTTGTGCACAGTACTGTTCAGTTTATGGCGGTAAAGTCCAGATTTGATTCCTCCTCCACAGATCCGAGGCTTCCTTTCGAGGTTTGACAGCGTCCTACCTGCCAGCCTGGCCTTTGACAAATGCACGGCATGCTCGCCTATTGTAAGTCAAGTTTCAGTCCAGTTTAGTAGCAAGGCAGTGTTTTAAATCTAAGAACATTACGGTTTACCAGACACCAATTTTTGTTTTACTTACTACCGTAAATGAGAATTGGTTACTGTGCCTCATATTTTGTTTGGAAACATAAATTGCCGCCGTCACAGAAATAGGGGGGATTCCTATCTCCCCTAGTTCCATGTTAAGTCAGTGGAGATGCGCTGAAATGTTGTTCCTAGAGGAATACTTCGCACACATACACAAAGACACACAGAGAAAGCCTGATGGACCATATGGTTACAATCAGGCAGCAGTTGCTCATTGATGTCAGTGATGGTCGTATGAGTGGAATTAGCCCCTACCACTGTGTGTGCACATGAAAAGATGGGTTGTTCAAGGGTCCACAAATCACATATGAGCCAGTAAGGGTGGGACTAACAGCCTTCATGATTTTTTTTTTTTTTAACTTTATTTGTTGTTTTTTTGGCCAGCAGTGTTGGGCAAATTACACAGAAACTGCACTCAAGTAAAAAAGTATTGTTCTCTTCTAATGAGTCTAGTGACGCAAGTAGAAGAACTCAAACATCAGTACCTGAGTAAAAGTAAAAGAGTATCTCATAAAAAAGTTACTCAAGTAGTGAGTAAAATTTGTTATAGCCTCATAAATATATAGAATATATCATAGAATACTATTATATAATAATATATAACATTATATTATCATAGAATATATGTCATATTCTGTTTTTTTGTTAAATTTTACTTGTTTTGTTATTTTTTTAAACAGTGCTGTTGTTTAATTTGTTCACTTTTATACATTTTCTTGCATATATCTTCAGTGGTTGTTGCTTATTTTGTATTTTCATCATTTTGTGATTTTTTTTTTTCCATTTTTCTGTCATTTTCTTTGCATTATTTTTGCTTATTTTGGTCATTTGGGCTTGTTTTGTACCCTAATTTTATATTTTACTTAACTATTTTCTTCAGTTTCTTGATTATTTAAATTATTTTGTTTACTTTTTGCTGATTTTGGCTCTTTTTGGAAATGTTTGTGATTATTTTTGTACATTTTTGTTCACCAACTTCCTTATTTTCATCAATTTGTGTGTTTATGCTTAATTCCTTTATTTTTGTTAATTTACTTGATTGTTTTGTTCAGTTTTTCTTATTTTGATCTTGTGTGCTTTTTTAAGTACACTACTTTTATCATTTACATAACTATTTTTATTATTCTTTTAATTATTTTGTTATTTTTACACAATTTTTGTTCTTTTTGATCATTTTCAACCTTTTTTTACTTCTACTCATTCAGTTGTGGTCAAATGTAACTTATTAGAAGTACATTTTTTTCATCATAAAATGCAACTGAGTAAGAGTAAAAAGCTTTCTGAAAAACGGCTACTGTCAGAAGTACATGTTTTTTGACAAAAACTACTCAAATACTTGTAAAGGAGTAAAGGTACTTGAATACTACCTGCCTCTGCCACCCAGTCAGTGTCCTTGGTGGCTTTGGGCTGCACTGCATGCACAGATGTAATTGGTTGATATACGTGAGTGTAACACCAGAGGGAGAAAGAGAAAACCATAAGTTAGAGGAGCCAAAAGTGAGAAGGGGTGGAGAAAAGAGTGTGTGTGAGTGTGTGTGTGTGTGTGCATGGGAGGGGGGGGGGTAAAGAGAGCAAATACAGCTCTGAAGAAAGGGTGTTGTGATGAGTGGAGGGCTGGTTGAGTTGCTCTTTTTCTCCCCTGATCTCAATGCAGTCTTTGTGTTTATAAAGAGGTCATAAAGTCCGAGATCTATCACTTTCATGTGAAGACAGGCTGAGAGAAACACAGAGGGAGAAAACCAAGAGGCGGGGGGGGGGGGCAGTAGACTCGTTTGTACGCTTTAAGTTTAAAGTTCTCTCCACCTACGCTGCATCTAAGTAGTTCCTCCCCATCTTAAGGGGTCATGTTTCTGCTTGTCTGACTGATGAGATTATTTGGTGTGCACAGAGGGCTCATATAGTTTGATAGGGGCCTGTGAAGTCATGAACAATGAACATGTGTTTGAAAGTCAACCCTTTGCTCAGGCAGGAATAAAGGTGTAGTGTTGTTGTAGCAAATGTTTTATATCAGTTAATCCCTTCTGTTTATGAGACATTTGCTGTGCGTCTTTTTGACAGCCTATTTTACCATCTTTCAGCTCTTTCCCCTTGTCTCACCGTCTTTCCTGTCCTCCCTCCCATATCTGCCCTGTCTTTGTGTGTCCCTCTGTCCATCTATCAGTACGTTCACTGTAGTGTGTGTGTGCCTTTGTCTCGTTTTGTGTGTGTGTGTGTTTGTTACAGAGTGAGCGAGTGCATGTCTGTCTGTGTGTATTCCTGCCGCAGTCAGCTGTGTGCTGCCAGGTCACTATGGAAACAAAACAATTCAGCCCCTGTCTGGGCTGGAGCAGTTCCTGTAGAGTTGGGGCTTTTCACTCTGTGTTTGTGTGTGTATGTGTGTGTATTTCCCAACTCTTTCTGGGGCCGGAGGCCAATAAAAGTATACGCCAGAGAGTAAATCACAGCTGACGTGGCTTTGTCTTAGACTGTGCCAGACACCTCTTACTACAACTACTTGTATGAACGCTAACAAATATTTTACCACTATTAATAGCAATAACATTTAATGAATTTGAAGTTTAAATTTTGAAAATTCACTGAAGTGGTCCTAATCACACGTTTCAGTCTTTCACTCTTCATGTTTCTGCTTATTAAACCTTTGATTATGTATAGTAGGACTTAAAGGAGATTGCCTTAATTTTCTTGTTTAAGTTTAAAACCTGATAGTAGTGACTAATGGTGTGAGTTTTGCTTTTGCTCATACTTTTGCTGATGTATCCAAAATAAATTTCCATACATTGAATGTCACCTGTCCTTTATTAACCCCAAAATCCTCACATATGAAATACTAGAACGCACTTGAGAGGGTGTAGCCCTGTGCAAAGACGGCTCACTTGCTCTTCATATGTTTTTTGGGATACAACATTGAAAACAAATAATCCTGATTATTGTATTCTTTGACTATGAAAACCTACCATTTACATTTGCAACCAAATTCATATTATTATGAGTACAATAACTATTCACAAAAAATATTATTTCCATAATGGTGTTTTCTTCTGGATGTACCTCCGTAGAAGTTGAAGATGTGTCAAATTTGTGAACACATTACTGAAATAGCAGACTTTCCACTACAATTTGGTGTCAGTTGTGAGTCTACAGGTTTATTTGTTACTTTGCAGTAGCTGTTTTTACTCAACTCTGTAAGTATAAGCATTATGGATCACTGTATCTGGAATATTTGAATAATGTTTTTTGGCTACATTTTCTGGGTGTTATTTGTGGCATTACCAGGACAAGTGTTGAATTTAGCCCAATCTCACAGTGGTGAAGAATCCCTTAAAAATCTTCTGGATCTAAACGATGATCCAGATCACTCCCAGAATTTACGGTAATTGATTGGTCGTAATGCCATTTCTGACCTGTCTTGAAAATTTCATCTAAATCCATTCATGACTTTTCAAGTTATGATGTGAACAAACAAGCAAACAGAAAAATATATTAACACTGACCAAAACATAGCTTGATAGGTGGAGGTAATAAATTTAGCTGTAAGAGTTTAACATGATTGCCACTAATT
The DNA here is from genome assembly GCA_029823295.1 of Pseudamia nigra. NCBI lineage: Eukaryota > Metazoa > Chordata > Actinopteri > Kurtiformes > Apogonidae > Pseudamia > Pseudamia nigra. The sequence goes on from JAQQAE010006043.1 coordinate 14,651, forward strand.
ATTGTTTTAGTCAGAAACCGAAACTGGTAGAAATACTACTTGCCTTACTAGTGCAAAGCTACATTAAGACAATGTTCTTTTTTAATAGTAACATGTTCACTGTGCTCTTGACTTAAGGCAGAGCTGTACTTGGATACTAACTCGCAGAGCAGCTACTGTAGCATAAATTAACACTATGCATTGTGTTACTAATGTGAGTGACAACTTAAACAGCTTTGATAATTACATATTACTGTATATCCTTTAATTATTTCCATGTACGCTTACATGGTAAAATGTCATGGTTAATTTTAAAATCTGACTTTCTTTACTTTGTATGCTGTTCAGTAACGTCTACTTTTGACACATAGTAGTTGTTCACTAATGGCATTGTGTTGTGAACACATTTTATGAACCTTGCTTCCTGTCCAAAATACTGTGCACCCTGAGTGGATAATGAGTCAGCAAGGAGTCAGACCTCTCATCTCACATGAAGGCCATGCTAAACATCTTAACAAGGGAAGTAAAAGCCACTGACATGCTAGGAACCTTTTACTCACAGTACTCAGCTCTTAAGTGCCACATGAATAAAGTCAGAGATCCTGTGAACCAGCAGGACCACCCAATGTATGTTTGATATGCTTAAGGATGTGACACCTAAACAAACATTCATTTCAATTCAATTTTATTTGTATAGTGCTAGTCATAATCGCAGATTACCTCTAGGCGCTTCACAATTCGAGGCCGAGACCTCAAGACTACACAGGGAGTAAACCTACAGCACCACCGAGAGCAAGCCAAGGGTGACGGGGGAGGAAAACTTCCTTTAACAGAAGCGAAAAACCTCCAGCAGAACCAACGGCTCAGGATAGGCGGCCGTCTGCCTCGACTGGTTAGGGTTAGTGGACAGAGGAGAGACAAAAGAAAGAGTAGAGATAGAATAACATACAACACAGATACTGGACGATGTCCACAGACATTGGACCGGTCCAGAACCAGCAAACACACAGGTAGGTTATCAGGAGACCTAAAGACCTAGGGCAGAGGGAGGAAGCGCAAAACTACAGGGAAGACTTAAGTTAGTATCACATTATTGCAAAATAGAAAATAAGACAATGAGAGGCAACTGGAGAGGTGAGAGATAAAGAGATAAAAGGAAGATGGAGAGGGAAGAAGTAGAGGGAGCGAGAGAAGAGAGATTCAATTCAATTTTATTTTTATAGCACCAATCATAATCACCCATTATCTCTAGGCGCTTCACAATTCGAGGCTGATACCTCATGACTATACAGAGGACTATACAGCAAGGGCATCAGGAGACCTAGGGCAGAGGGAGGAAGCACAAAACTACGGGGAAGAGGCGAATTAGTATTACAGTATGACAAGATAGAAAATAAGACAATGAGAGGTGACTGGAGAGGTGACAGATAAGGAGAGACAGGACACTGGAGAGAGAAGAGAAGAAGGAGGGAGAGGGAGACGAGGAGAGATGGTGGGAGAGTGAGAGAGGAAGGGGGAAGATTTATAGATAGAGGTATAGGAAGAGTTGAAAGAGAGATAACAAGAGGTTGAAAGCAAAGCTCAGTGCGTCACTGTCCCCCCGCAGCCTAGGACAATGCAGCAGAACTAAGGGATGATCAAGGGTTTTTCTGACCTAGACTTAATTATATGCTTTGTCAAACAGGAATGTTTTAAGCCTACTTTTAAAGGTACAGAATGTGTCTGCATCCCGGACCCTTCTTGGAAGTTGATTCCACAGGAGAGAAGCTTGGTAACTGAAGGCTATGCCTCACAGTCTAGTTTTAGAGATTCTAGGAACCACAAGTAGACCAGCACTCTGAAAGTGGAGAGTTCTGATTGGTTTGTAAGGAACAATAATGTCTTTGATGGTGGAAGCATGTAGAAGCATGGAAGCACACATATACGTCCTAGTGGCGTAATACGGTATGTTAATAGGCAAGAACAAACTCAAAGAGAAGATATAACAAGGTGAAAAACAGCTGTGCGAAGTGGTAGAATTGTATGTGACTTTATAAGGAAGGAAGCCTCAGCACAAGTACAGTGTATGCACAGATTTCTACACTTTGTGTGTGCTTGTATATACTATAGTATATACTATACTGCATGCTAACCACTGCGCCACCATTCCACCCAATTATTGATACCAGTCTTGTATATGTAATATTAAATTGTACAGTGGTCCCTCGTTTATCGTGGGGGTTACGTTCTAAAAATAACCCGCAATAGGCGAAATCCGCAAAGTAGTCAACTTTATTTTTTTTACAATAATTATATTTGTTTTAAGGCTGTAAAACCCCTCACCACACACTTTATACACTATTCTCAGATGGGCATTAACATTTTCTCACATTTCTCTCTTATTTAAACACTCTCAAATTTCAAACCTTTG